>VXAA01003136.1:272080-307126 GCA_013399115.1 Anseranas semipalmata
TTCTCTCTTTTTCTTTTTGGGGTTTTATTCCTTTTGTTTAATGAAGTTACCATTCTTTGGTGGCATAGTCAAATGACAGAAAAAATCAAGTTTATGGGCATGTATGGTAACTGTCTGACTCTCAGTACTGACACTCATTGCACATCCAGTTTTATTAGCAAAGGTTGTCCAACAGGTAGGAAGGAAGGCAAGAGTTTTGAAATAAAGCCTTTAGAAATATGTTTTCCCCATGCTCTGTTTGCAAATATGACTTGGAAGACTGGAAGAAACAGATAAAAGAGAAAATTCATTCCAAACCCTGGCTGTCAGCTTAAGTTACAAGTGCCTGTCTGTAAAATATTGTTGGTTAAAGTGCTTAAGAGTTCAAACAGAAAACTTACATAGAAAGTATCTTTTGCAATAGTGCCCTCCTGCTGAACAAAAAGGGTTCTTGTCAGATAACAATTCTGTCCTTTTAACTTTAGCTTGATGTTTTCTTTGGTGGTGGTGGTTTTAGTTTTGGTTTTGTTTTTAACACCATGGCTGGAGTCCCCACATGCCAGCCCAACCCTCCATGGTTCCCAGAAGGACTTCCTCACAAGGTAAGTCCCTCTCCAAGCAGGCCCCAGAAACCCTGCTGAAAACGACTGACATAAGAATTTGGGGTCTGGAGACTTCTGGAGGAAGTCAAAGGAAAGGAGCAGGGTGGGAGAGTGCACAGGTGTTGTCCTCAGAGGTTTGTACTAAATGAACTTTGGCCTTCCAAGAAAAACAGACAGACCTGGGTTATTTCCAACTAATGTCATGCAAAATATTCCTATATTTGAGGCAAAACTGCTCTCAATTAAATCTTTTCCACATTTCATTATAAGTTTGAAAATGGTCCAGATTTTATGAGGAAGGGAGAGAAGAACTGCTGACATATATGATTTTTTTTTTTTCATCTGGAAATTGGCCAATTTGGGGTGTCCCCTCATAAACATGAAAAATGCACTTCTCTGAAAAAAAAAGTAGTTTTTCTTCCCCCATCCTCACTTAGCATAAGTGAAAACACAAAGAGCATGAAACCGCATTACCAAATGGCAGAGGATTAGCACATAAGCATGTGTAACTTTTTCTGACTGTGCAGCCTTCAACCCCTGCAAAATGTGTTGCAAGCTGCATTTTGCAAGGGGCTTCTGTGGAGTTTGTACAAACCCATGGTGTCATGATTCAGTTTGCCCCCTTCTCCACTGTGGAGGAAGTGGCTTCAGTGTCCGGCTCTGCAGGGTTTGAGCTGCCTTACTGCCTGTCCCCTGCCCTGCAATAAAGCCTAGGGCCATGGGTACTGCTGTACCACTTGCTTCTTTTGGGGAAAAACATCTGGGGAAACAAGTGATCTAATTGCCATGTTAATTCATTGATGGCTGTGGCATCAATGCTGCAGTTTCAGAGATGCTGCAGAGGAGCCCCTGTGTTGCTCCACAAACTAAGGACATTCCTGCATACAAACTTCTCTCTGTCTCCATACTAGTCACCAGCTTTTGTGGCAAGGGCAGGATGTAATTCAGAGGAAATACCGACAGAGCTCAGTTGCTCCAGTGGGCCATATACTGGTTTGGAAGTCAGGAAGTATGGCTTGCTCTTTCTTCAGTGTCTTAGCTGCTGTGTATGCTTGAATGAATTTTCATCTCGGGCTTTATCTGTCTTATGTTTTGAAAGCTCAGATCTCAGAGGTATTTTGGCATTGTTAGGCAATTGTAAGTGTTTAAGGATGCTAAACTTCTCTGAGGCAAGGATCCTACTTGCATCATACTGAATGCTATCTACATGGTGCAATGCAGAGCTATGTAGATAAACCAAGCTTGTTCCCAGGGAGCTTGAGTGCAGGCCAGAAACTGCCTGTCTGTGTTATTGCATGAAGCCAGTGCATACTATTTCTCAGCATGGCTAGTTAGCTCCCAAAATCATGTCTACACTGCTGCCCTCACCCAGTCTGCTTGGGCATCTCTTGCAGCACTATGCTGTATCATGCAGACCTTCATGTAGAAGAAGTCATCCAGTACATCCCCCATCTAGGCTAGGGGTGGTTCTGTTATACAAGTAGCAAAAATATCTCAGTACAATGCACTTGCAGTGAGACACTAAGAATTCTATCATGGGACCATAATAGGTAATAGCACACTTTCCATTCAAGTTCTTAAACTTAATTAAGAACCACCAAAATTTCAATTGAATCAAACATGCATTTACCCTACTTGTCAGCCTGAGGTAGTGTAACATGTCTCTGATTTCTAACCTGGATTTAAACTTTTGTCCTCAATTAGGTTATTTGATTTGCTTCATTTAAACACTACAGGAAAATGAAAAGCAGGTGTTTCCCTTATTGAGCACCTATTGTTATTCTTTTCTCTTTGGAGTTATAGTCACAGCAGTTTAAATAACGAACCAGGATCTCGTCTTTGTTTTCAGCAAAGTCTAATGTACACTAGAGGACTGGAATGAAGTTGGTTCTCCTAGCAGTTACTGTCATAATAGATAAACCTTTTCCATAAACAACGGGGGGCGGGAAGGCAGCTCCAAACCTTTATTTATCATCAGTGTGTCTTGGTGGTACTTGTAATTTCCTGTGGCTACTGTGACTAATAACAAAGTTCCTGGAATAAAGGAGCAGAAACATAGCTCTGGCCCCAGAGCACAGCAATAGTGTCCCAGATAAATGTGAGCTCCTTTCACAAAGTTATGGGGCTCTCCTAGTAAACTGTGCAGAACTGTGTGAAATGTAAGGAAAACCATTGCATCACTTGGCTGAATAGTGATTTGTTTCCCAGTTCAGCCATGATGCAAGACACCTATTTGGGTTCTACTTACATGCTGTGTTAGTCCTTTATGAAGGTCAGTGGTTAATCACAGGCTGCAAAAACAAGAGCTTATAATTAATTTGAGACAGACAAAGAAACAGCCGATGCAAGTTGTTTCAAAATAATTGAGAGTTTGAAATACACTATGTTTATATAATATAGTAGTCATAATCAAATCTTGTGAATAAAGAAAAATTGGATGAATTCTGTGTATACATTTGGAACGTGAGAGCTTAAGGCCTGTCTTGGAGAGCCTTAACAAAGTGCTAACGGCTCCCAGCACTGGGATCAGCATGGATCTCCCTGTGACAGAGTGAGGAAAGAGTTTCTGGAACAGCCTTTTTTGATTATTCTAGAAAGAGAGCAAACACTCACGCTCTAGGAAGTGTTTGCTGAGAATTCTTGCTGGCTGGAGAGTTCTTAATCGTGCCAAACATTTGATTAATGCTGACTTAGGAGGTTGCTTTTCCACTAGCAGTGGGTAAATTTAAAAGAGGTCAGTGGTTTCATTCATTTTAGTAAAGGATGTTTATCAAAACCTTACCCAAAATTCTGTGAGATAGAAATCTTCTGAGATTAGATACTTGGAAAACTTTTGCTTAAGCCTCAGGAAATTGGGTGTGATCATTTCATTACGAACCAATTTGATCTCTGGCTATCCCTTTGTTATTCAAATGAAAACCTGCCAGATTTACCAAATGCAGCACTAGATGTTGATCTCAGTTCCATGACATAATTCACTCCATTGATTTCAACTGAAGCACAGCAAAACTGGGACCAGAACATGCTTCATAGTGCTCAGCCTTGCTTCTTAGTGAGAAGACATATTGGGTTGTACAAATAATACCATTGCACAGGTCTTTAGGGATGGGGAGTAGCACTAGTAACTGATGAAATTCTACTTGCCTTGCTAACATCACAGTTGTGGTATTAAAATGGTAGTTTTCTCAGCCTGCTGTGGTTTGAAACACTAGCTTACGTTTCACAGCAGTTGACTTTGATCGTGCAAGACAATGAGCAGTGGCACCATGGAAAAGTCCCAGAATACAATTCTGTTTAAAAGAAGCAAAACAAAATCTGATACACTGGTAATCTTAGAAGGTATTTAATCTAGCAGGAGAGACAGCGGCTTCAACAGCAGTGTTTAAAAACTTCTACCCATATGCCAGTCCTAATGATCTTGATGTACAAATAAGAATTCAAAACATTAAATTTCCAAAGAACTTTTTTCCCCTTTAAATGCTTTAGAAGAAATGAGCATCATCTATAGGCAGATACTGAGTGTGATTTTGCTATGAGGCTTCCATTCTTCCAGACTAGATTCATATATTTTCATTATATATTCATATATTTTTAGCACAGCACATGCATGAATAAGCATCAGGAAGGCTGTGCAAATGTCACATTTCTATTCCACTTTGTTTTAAAGCACATTCCATGCTCATGAAAGCTGCTGGGCTGGTGAGCAAGAAAGGCAAGACAGTTCTGTCACCTCATATTCTGCTTTATATCAGCAGTTCAAGGCTTTTTTCCCCACCTTGTGTCACTAATATGGGTGAATGAAAATGGAACTCTTCTACAGCTGATAGTCCCGTTCTTCTGCCATCATTAGCACACAGTGTCAGTATGCGGGTAATATTTAGGGGGAGGAGAAATGGGCTTGCTTGCCCACTCTGTTTGTATGTGCACGCATACAACTGACAAACCGATAAACAGGCTTTTATTTAGCAAAGCTTCGTAAGTGTGTGCTCCAGCCTACCCGTGGTTGTAAGGCTGTTAAAAACGTGCTTAACTGTAATCAGATGTTCAGATTCAAAAGGATTTAAACATCTGATTCTCATTAAGTGCATGCTTAAGAGCTTTGCTGAATCAGGGCCTTAGCCATTAGGAAATAAACAGAGACCACCAACTTATTTTACATATACTCTTGAAGAGTGTTCGTATAGATAGTAATGACTTTCAGTCAGTACTGACCAAAGTTGGCTTTGAACTGCTGACCTAGAGGTGAAAGGCTTGTATCCTATTACCAGTCCCTGGGGCAAACCAGTCTTACTTGTTTTCAAATATTAATGAATTAAGTCAAGTCAAAATGTAGCCCCATTGATTGCCTTTCCCCTGTATTTTTCCTGTGTCAGCATCAGTGACTGATGTTGCTGTGGAAAGTCTTAGGGAATCAGCGCTGTCCACATTTCTCTGGTTTAAATCACCTGCATTGTAAGCAGAGTCTTAATAACTGAAAACTTCTAGTTTCTAAAAATATTTAGAAATGGACCTTCCCACAAATGTTGATAGTAGCTGTTCATCAAGGAAAACATACTTATGTAGGAGTCTAATGAATTATTTAGGTATCTATTCTCCTTGTGATATGCAGACATAACTCTCATTGACACTAATAGCAGATTCATATGCATGCCAAAAGCAGGGAAAATCCTTGGAGAGTATTTAGACAATATTCCTTGAAGGACTGTAAGGAGAGAAGGGGTGGAGGAAAACCATTGATGCAAACATGAATTTGTCATTTTTCCACAGAGGATATATGTATTTTTATCTTAAAAAGACAGTGGGGACCATTAACTACAAAATATTTAAAATTCTGTTTGCATCTCTCTAAAGGCATAGCTTAGATGAAGGTCACACACAGACCTTCAGTTGGAAGTGGAGGCACATTAATACAAAGTAAAGCAAATGCTCCTGGTAACTGCTCCTTTGAAAATTTTATTTTCATTCTTGGATATTTGACTTTTGGGAACCTTTATTTCCAACTAAAGTAGGTTTACTGGACCACAAGTCTGGGACTGTTTCTTTATCATTGGATATGGGATGTACATTTGATTCAATGATTCAGGTGATGAACGTCTTTGGTCAGGTGTCGCAAAGGCACAGTTCCAGTAGGACTGCTCAGTTGTGGGGTGACCAATGCACAGTGATGTCCCATGCACATAGATCCTAATGTGACCTATAACAGGGATATCTGGAGCCTAAGCCATGGCACAACTCTGCAAATGCAGATTTGCAAATGCAGAAAAGATTCAGGTGCTATGGCAAGAAATGCTCATAACTTCATTTTTCTTTCAGTCTCTTTAAGTCATCCTAGCATCTTACAGAGCTATGCTTCTAGTTGTGCTATATCAGAGCAATTTCAATCTGGTTTGGTAGAAATGGCTGTCAAAAGTTGTGGCAGAATCAAAATGACACAGTCCATTCCCTGCCTCTGTTGCTTCTCCTACCAGGAACTGTCCTATCCTATACAACTCAGTCAAGAGGTCCTCTCACTGTATCAGATGTGGTTCCAAAAGTCCTCAAACTTAGCTTTACTACGGTGCTCTGTTCTTAAAACCAGTTATTTGGCAGCAGGGAAGAGCAGCTCTCTAAATAAAGCTTCACAGGGCTTTTGTTTATTTGTTTTTACTTGATTTTCCCCTGAGGATGTGTTCTGCCACGGTCTGATCAGGGACATAGAAGGGGACAATGCAAGGCATTGTCTCGGCTGAGGCTTTTGGGGTCCATGTTTGTTGCATTTTCTGCATTTTGGAACTTAAGTCCTTGGCCCCTCTGTATATTTTTGGTGCTTGGTGTGTCTGAACCCTTCCTGTAAGTTGCTTTGCAGGCAGGTTAATTCAATTTACAGGAGGAACTGTGATGCCCTTGGTAAGTGCTCCTGGCAAATGGCAATAGTAATCTGCAACCTCAGGAAAGTTATCACGACCTTCTCCCCACAGCAGAGCTGGCAGGAGGGCATCACACCGGGAATCGTCACCCCGGGCTTCTCCTGGGTTTCCTGGCTCTGCAAGGGGTCTGCCCCTTGCTGGTCTTAGGGGTTGTGATAACATGAGGAGGGGCACAGCTTCCAGACAGAAAAGTGACTTCGAGCGGGAAGTATTTCTTTACTGTAAACACTTTCCCTCAGTTCTGGAAAGCCACAGAATAACAATAATGAAAAAGTTACTGGAAAGCAGAACTGATTAGAAATTGTGTCCTGATGGGAAAAAAAAAAAAAAAAAAGAGACACTTTTTAGGAGAAACAAAATGTAAAAGAGCAAGCCAAATTCCTAGAGAAATATAAATTTAACTATTAAAACATTTTAATTAGCCAGAGATTGAATTAGTAATTGACGAAAGGACATCTGGAAAGTTTATCTTATCTTGACAGCATGTCAGTTGCAGTGGGGAAAATTACCAAACCTAGCAAAGAGGACTCACCTATAAGTATGCAAATATTTCTAGGAATTCAGGCTTTCTAGCCTGAAGAGAATGCAGTTTATTTTAACCTAACTCACTTTCAGAAAACATTCAAAAGGTTGATAAATTCTGCTACCAGCTATTTTATCATATTTTATGTACTGCTGAAGCTATTAACTACTTTCCTGAATGTTGGATTTTTCTGGTTGACATAAAAGAACATGAAAGAAATGTCATCACTTAAAAATGGGCGTCTTAATAAAGACTGAAAAACCTTTTCATGAGATGTTGATTTGGTTGTGCGGGATCACTAGATTCAGTTCTGGGTTGTGACATGTTTACTTTAGCTGACGTGTCTTTTCACTGTAGTTCAGAGAAAAAATGAGCAGAGCTGATGTGAAGAAAAAAATCACAAGTAAAACTCATTTGGGATCTTTCTATGGAAAACAAACATTTCTGTGATTAAGCTTATATATTTGAAATGTTTTAGGTTTCAGTTAAAAAAAAAAGTCTTTTCCTCTCCACTCCCCCAAGTTAAATTTTTTTTTCATTTTTGGCAAACAGAAAACATTCTTCTTTTCCAGAACTAAGCATAAGTTTTCATGGTCGTTGGTGTAAACAGGTGTTTATCCGCATGCATTGTCTGCCACTGGTTTCAGTCTTTATGGTATTTTGCTCTATAAAAAAGAAATTTTACAATGTTACAGTGTAACTAAATTGGAGTTTCAAGACATTACAGCTTTCCATGCAGTTATGCCCTACTCTTCCCTGGAACTGATGGCTCCAAAACAGAGGTAAATATAGAATGGGAAAATACTGAAATTTTTAAGTGTCTGAGGGAGCATTTTAACAGGACTGGAAGGGTTGGTGGCTTTAAAACTCCTCCTTCACATGGAGATAGAGCAGTGCCAGGTAGTGCAGTCCATTAGCCTATTTGTTTTCGCTGCATGAGTAGGAGACATACATTGAGCTGTCAGTGAAGGTAATAGAGGTCATTTGTAACCAAAATGGGTTGTTTTCTCAGGGCTTAGGGTGGACATCAAGCTAGGTCAACTGGGGCAGCATCTATTTACATGCGTAAATATTGATGCCCTTTAACTGATTTAAAAAAAAAAAAAAAAAAGAAACAAATCAAACAAAAAACCACATTATATTACAAGAAATAGGGAAGAGCGACAGGGCTGATTATTTTCGGTCAATCCTGATCAAAGATACACGTGTCTCTTTGCAAACTGTCCTGCCAGAGAGCTGCCTGATAGCGGATGATAGGCTGCTTCATTGCCAGACCTTCTGCCCCTCCCAGATTTCATCCCCTTCTCTGCAAGACAGCATGTTCAGAGCCTGCTGGAAGCCTACAGAGCTCAGCAAACCCGCGAGGGCACGGCTGCCTTTTCTGCTACTCCAGGCCAGTGCCCGGGGAGAGGTAGAGGGTCCATGAAGCCACAGGTCCCGCTGGCAGGGACGCACTTTTTGGGGGTCAGGTACCAGATCCCACCGCAGATCAGGAGGTTGAACAGTGCAGGGCTGGGCTAAAACGTGGGTGCGTGTGGATCTGCAACCCCTGGTGCTTCCTCCTCTCCCCACCCCATTTGCCTCTTTGCAGAAAGAAGCTGAATGTACATCACTGAATTTGGGCTGAGAGGGCTTTTTCAGGGTGAGGGATTTACTCAAACCTGTTTTCTAGCTGGGGTTTTCAATGGTTTGGTCTATGTCTCCTTAACAAAGATATATGCCGGGATTAAAGGATCTTGAGTTAACCTCCCCAGCTTATTTAAAATGCACTCTTTGTAAAATACACATCAAAAGTGTCATGAACTCTCTTTCACTCTGGGTGGCATGGGGGGTGGAGAAATGTTATAAACAAAGTAATACAGGGTAAATTGTAATCTAAGAGGCAAACTTTTTCCTATACAAGGCAGCTGAACCAAAAAGGCACTCCCTAGCTGCAGAGCCATGCTAAGGAGGAGAATGCCTTATTATGGCCATTGCTTTATTGTTATGCTGCTTCAAATTGGTATTTTGTACCCTTTCTGGGAAAGCATGTTGGACTTAAATATACCTTATATGCAGCTGAGGTTTGCTGAGCACTGCTGTTTGCTTCAGTGAGATGAAGTTGCAGGTGGCTCACAGGTTGGCAAGTGGGCTGTATTTAACAGCGCTCAGCTTCTGCAGTTTGGCCTTTTGGGGCTGGGGATTCACTAACATCCGTTTACCTTATGGCAGTTCCCAAGACACTCCCTTAAATACCAGCCTCTGGTTGTGCTTTCCTACACTTGTCAAATAACAGATTTGGAAGAAATTGTGTAGAATTACAAGTGGCACAAATGCAACGCATAATTATCTACCTTGCTACCAGAAGACAATGATAATTATGTTTTTATTTTAAATCACCCAGTGGAGATGGCTATATTTCTTATAGTTCTAGTGTTGCTATGACTATAATAACACTTTAGGCTTCTAGTTCAGCAATGTGGTTTAACCCCTTTTCTTCCACCCCCCCCACCACCAAAAAAAAATTATAGCCTGAGAAACAGAAGGCAAGTAAACACCTTATTTAACACATTGGAGCTTGCATTACAGCAAGACACGGAGCAACAATTGCACATACTGGAAAATATATTTG
The DNA here is from genome assembly GCA_013399115.1 of Anseranas semipalmata. Lineage (NCBI taxonomy): Eukaryota > Metazoa > Chordata > Aves > Anseriformes > Anseranatidae > Anseranas > Anseranas semipalmata. The sequence goes on from VXAA01003136.1 coordinate 281,702, forward strand.
TGTATTTGAATAAAAGCATATATAAGATGGGAGAGGTTTCAAACTAAGGTGTGAAGAATTAGTTTCATAACAATATCAGAATTTGTGTTTAAATACCCTACATAGCCTGTGCACTAGGAAGTTCTTCCTGCCATGATCTCAAACTGCAGTGTTTGCATATTCACTACTCAGCAGTATTTTAGGGAAAGAATGGGTACAATATGGTAACTGCAGCTGTGAGACAGAAGGACATGAGCTGTCAGTTGGCCCATCTAGTCCTTATGGCAAAGATGTCAAACTGCGCTGCCTCTCGCCCTTTACACATGTCATGCTATCTACTGTTGCTGTTTATTTGTTGCAATTTTGGTCAGAGCTTTGGGACCCTCACCCCACCTGCTCCTTTTCTCAGTGCATCAGATGTGCTGTTGCATCTGTGGCCGTGTAATTTGTTCCTGTCTGTGAAGTGTCGCTCTCCAGTCGTGGGCACAGCTTACCGGCCAAGTCACCGGTGAGAGCAGCAGCCATATGGGATCGAACTCGTGTGTTTCTCCGCTTCATGACAGGGTTTAGCTGAAACACTTTCTGCGGCCCGATGTTAGCACTGCTCTTGCGCTGGGACAGGTGATACAGTGCTGCTAGGACACAATTGCCAGAATACAAAATATTTTTGTTCCCCCACCAAATGGCTGATAGAATAATTCCAATTGCTGAGAAGGAAACAGTGAGAAACAAAAATTACCTTCTCTCTGAGGGACTGAAGGGGAATGATCATGTGGGTAGGGGGAGCCACAGCACAAATTATTGTGCGTGCCACACACGTGCAGGCACACACACACACACAACATGCACAGAAGTTAATATCAAGCAATAAAGAATGTAAAATGCAACTAATAATGATACTATTTCAGAACCTGTGCAGCGAGCTTGTACATGGGATTATTGACTTATTTTCTCCCATAAGGTCACCACTCTTATTGTGAAATGATGTTTTGAATTATGAGAGGCTGACAACTCCCTGCAGCTTCCTGGGTGATGGTGTCTTCACTCTGAGCTATGTCATTTTTTATAGTTTTTCCATCAATGTCACCTGTTAAAGGCCTGAATCTTTTTTCCATGTTAGAAATACATTTTCTGTTTACTTTATAACTCCACCTTTGCAGGAATGTTACACAACCCCATGTAACTCTTTGTAACTCTATAAGGTCACATTTTAATAAGTAAATACACTCCTTTGCCCTCTGTAGGTGATGAACACCTGCATTAGGAAAGGACTGAATTTTTTCAAGATATTCTTGAATAGACTTGTGAACAGAAGTATCTCCTACATCTCAAGACATGTGAAAACAATAGTCCCACAGAGTCAAAGGCACTGTATAATGAAATTTAAACGTGTTTTGCTTACATGGGTCTTAGGATAAATCCTTTCTTTCTTTCAGCTGTGAAATCCCTCTTTCAATCCTTCAAATAACCTGTCTGAAAGAAATCATTCCAGCAAAGCCATTACAATTAATTCTATTATGTAAACCTGTAGTTTCAGATTTTCATTAAACTGACAAATGGTTCCTCAGAGCCATTTTCTAAATTACAAAATACATCTCGGTTGTTTTAAAAGGCCTGTTATCACACACTATCCTGTAACATAGGACTATATTAGTGGAATGAAATTTAGTCTTTAGCCAGGATTTTTAAGGAGCTATGTTAGGTGCTGATGTCCATCTGTAGGCATGTAAACAGAAAGCCTAGTTTTGAATTACTTAGGATCCAAGGGAGTTGATTGGTACAAGAGTTTTGGAAAAAAAAACTTTGTCTTTATCATGGTAGTGTGAGAATACTAGCACTTAGAACAGCAACAACAACAACAAAAAATGCTGCAGCAATTGCTAGATAACATTTGTAATGTTAGAAAAGAGTTTTGTGCCAGTCTTTCCTGGCAGAGCTATACACATCTTCTCCCTCCAGTGAAGCTCCTGGTTTGTCTGGGCTGGTGCCTCTGCAAATGCAGTACTACTGTGGATCTTAGTGAAAGCTCCAAGAAACAGCAGAGGTGCCGTTATACAGGCAGGCATGGGAATTTAGCTGAATGGTGGCCTAAAGAAATCAATAATCAGATCATTTCAAAAGAACCATTCAACAAAACCTTGGGTAAAATGACAGATTACTTACAACGTTGGTTTAAAGCATTTATGCTGATAATTAAGAATAACAGACAAAGAGTATTAAGTAAAGGAGAGCAAACATCTAGCCAGTCATTAAAAGAATGGAATTTTTCTAATCCTCTTACAAAGATGCTGTTTTGGGTCAAAGTCCCTTTCTGCATAAAGCAGTCACACCACATTTTTTAAGTGAATGGAGAGCTGAGAGCCGTAGCCTAGACCCTCAAAACTTCTTTAAACAGACAACTCCCACTGAGAGACAAGCATTTAAATAAAACTGGGGACTTGGGCCCATGAGATGAATAAAGAGAGTTTAGTTCACACTGTATTGCATAGTAAATAATCATATAACCAAAATAATTTGATATACCAGAAATTTACTTATGCTTTATTGGCTGGAAGCCTCCATATTCTGTATCACACATGTTTTATCTTAGGGTTAAGAAATTCTAAGAAGTGCTTTTTATTAGGTTAAATTGACAGATTTTGTTTCATACAGAGCCACATTTATGGACCACATTGGGTGTTTACATTTACTCTCCTTTTTTTGCTCACCAATGATTGTTTGTTCCTGGGAAAGAGGGTATGTGATTGTTTCTATCTGCCTCACAAGTAACTGTTTGCAAAATAAAGTCAATCTTATGCTTTTATTTCTTAGGTACCTGTGAATCCCACTCAGGCCTCACTGTCTACTTGTGCTATTCTGACCATTAGTAAATACTCTTAATTGCAGTTGTTCTTATTTGAGAAGACCTTTCTTGAGTCCTTTTGACCCCTCGTAGGACCTGTGAGGCAGAAAGGTCCAGTAGAAGATCTTTCAATACTAATCTCAAATCTTATCCAATTAGACCCCTTTGTAAGACATTGCTTAATGAGTTGGAAGGACCCCAAATTCTACTTCTAGCCTATCAATCCCAATAATAACTCCCTAAGCTGCATAATTAACCTTCCCCTTCGCAACTTTTTCCGCACTTGCCTTCATGTCATCTTGTTGGAAGACTTCTCTGACTGAAATGTCTTTATTGCCCTTGTTAACCCGCAAGTCTAAAGTGAATATTCTCTTCTATAAGGCCTACAAACCTCACTGTACCAGTCAGCATAGCAATGTAACTCAGTAGATAGATGGTACTGTATCTCTTGTTTCAGTGTCTCCTGGTTTTGGTAGCGCAAATGTACCATGTATGAACAGTAAGGTCCAAATACCCTGGTTTGTAAGCTGTGTGCAACACATGTGTCTAGGCATTGGTATGGTCTATTGGTATGAGAAATGCTCCATTCAGGTTCATAAGCTGTTGAAGAGTATGCTGGCTAGTAGTGCTTTTCCTTCTTGTTTATAGGCAGTTAAGCAGATGTATTCTCATTTCAGAGAAGGGGTTCAGAAGTCTGGGTAGCACAAGCCTGACATTTTTAAAACTGCTCTTTCACTGTACCAGTGGTTTGGTACAGCCTTAGCCCTCAGTATTCAGAAGTCATGTGGTTTGCTCAAAATCATATACAATAGAGCAGTTCAACTGTCCTCAACCACATACCAGGCATATAGGTAGGTATAAGAAAGTTATGTTTGGGGTGGTATGGGATTTTGGTGTTCAGTAACATATAGTGTATATATACAATGCATATGTACGTTATATACAATGGTAGACCCTGCTGGATCCTTCTGGGAGAAATGGAATTCAGCAAGTCCATGGAAATTGAAGGGAGGCTCAATGTACTGCATTTAATACAACCAGAATTTTAAAAACAACCCACTCCCCTCCACCCCCCATATTTCAGTCAACATTTTTGTGGAAAAAAGCTGTTTGGTGGATCTTTTTTCAAAATAATATTCTCTTTCCTAAAATTAATACCCTCTGTTGAATTGAGTAAACAAGAGTCTGATCCCTCCAGTGTGAGGAGTAGGAGAGAAATAAGTGACTCAGTTCTTTCTGATTTCATATGCCACAATTACTTAGGACTCTGGGGGCTTAATCCCGTCCTTTAGCATATTACATCTGCAGGAAAAGAAAAGGGGAAAGGAGTTTCTGATCTGAATAAAGGTATTTGTGCCACATGCAACACCATATAGAGCTGTGGCTTTCAATGCTAAACTGCTTTGACAGATGGACTGTATTATGCCCTATAGGAACGTAATTTTCCTGTGTAACTGGCAGCCTGTTGGCCCTGAGTTCAGCACAATAATGTATTAACAATCCCTGCACCCTCGACCTATTTCCTGAATTAGCTTTTGTATGAAAATAGGGACTATTTCTGGTTATTTCATTTTGACCTTTACCTCTCCTCTCCCTCCTCCTTCTTTTTTTTTTTTTTTTCAGATGCTAGCTAGTGCACAAATGAATCAGGTAATAACTTGGGACTAGGTTAGTGATGCTGAGTTTCCCATCCCACCTCTGTTTCTAGCCTCTGTAGACCAAGGTACAGTACATCATCAATTACACAATTTAGTAGTATATGATATCATAGTTATATGGTTCAAGGTCTCTTGAGCCCTGTGTAATTACTTCTATTTATAGATGACCTGATGCTTAATTAGCGAGTCTTTTGGAATCAGCACACACAGTAAGTTATATTTCATATAAGATATTCTACTAAGTCCCTTGGAAAGCTATTTTTCTTCCTTTAGAAAAAAAAAATAAAAATCCATGGGCCATATTTAATTGGCTGTTGATTGGCAGTTAGCTCTAAGGAGAGCATAGAGATAATCATAGTACACAAAGTGCCACAGCCTTTGAAAAAACAAAGTATATGTTCTGGTGAAGTTATAACTTTGATAGCATAATTATAATCATCTAACTAGCAGTGGATGGCAGGGAGAAACAAGGTTCCAGCTATGCCTGCAAGTTGATGCTGATACATAGCTACCATCTGCACAGGAATAAGTTTTATAAATGCTTTCTGTAACTGTTGTACAGACCTTGCTCCAACACCCTTCAAGTTCCTTCACAACATGGCTCCTACCATGTTTCAAAAAAGATGCAGTTATCAACAAAGTGAATGACCAGACTAATTGCTCGGAGCCCTTAAAAATGTTGCCAAATCCAGCAATGTTCAGCAAATGCTCTGTATCCTTAGGCATCTTCATTTTCTTGTTTCATGAGTTCACCTCTCAGAGGTGGGAAGGTCAGTTTCAAATTTTTCTCCTTGGAGATGCTAATGAATTCTAAGACATAATCTGAGAGAGATTTATCTAAAAAGGTCTGTAATTCCCACATCAAAATGTTCTATTCAGAGTGGGGGAAAAAAATCCTCTCTGAACTGCCTGCACTAAGCCTGTGGTACTTGGTGATCCTCTGGTAATGCTGCTCTGTGAAAGTGTCTGGAGTCTCAGGGGATTACTGGAGTGGTTTGAGACTCATCAGAAATGTTCCCCTAGATCAAGCGTAGTTTATACTGCACTAGCCTTTAAACGCGATGCTATCTGGTTAGACAGACTGTTGGGTGTTCTGGCAGCCACAGAGCAGACCTGCTATTATCGCCTCATCTTGGCAGGCAGCGAGGAAAAATCTTCACTTTGGTAATTTGGACCTCTGAACTCAGACAGCTATTAGAAATCTAAATTTTGCCAAATGCTGGAATTAAAATCACAAGGTGGTAGAAGCCAAGTTTCTTCTAAATGAAGTAGACCTGCCAAAAAGATAGGAAACTAGGTTGGAAGTACATGCCGTTCTGTGGTTTTGCTCTTTTGTTTTGTTTTTGTTTTAATTCTTTCTTTTTCCAGAGCAAACAATGCAGATTGTTTAGATCATGCATATATTATACATGTTAACTTTATAGTCTTGTGTATAAAAAGTTCGCGTGGTATCGTGGGAATACTCTTACACAATTTTTATCATTGCCAGTATACATCAAAAATACATTTCTTTTAGTTTTGAAGTAATAAGCACAATGTGTATATGACAAACTGGTCCTCCATCTAAACTCAGCACATACATTTGGTTGCCATGTGTTAGAGATACTGCTTTGTGACTACAGTCTCGTGTACGGTAACATCTAAGTCTCTGAGAAGACTGCACAGCGCAGTTCAGCAAGTCTTCTTTACTTGTTTATTCAAATTCAAATCAGAATTGTAAAATGGCTTTGATTAGATCCTAATGCTTTCAGATACTTTTGCACATCAATAGATGCGATGGAATTCTCATGAAATCTTACCCACTTGATCAGTTTCTATATTGTGTATTGATTTGGTCCCTCGTTACAGAGAGAAGTGTCTAGGTCAGTACCCAGAATACTAATATTGTTCAAGTAATCAAGGCTATGATTTTAGTTTCTCAAAGATCTGGTTTAATATCCTAAACAATAACTTAACCAGACCTGCTATTATGCCAAGACTACCAAATTAATTCCTGAATGTACAGGTACTTGGACTGTAGATGGGAATAGGACAAAGAAATTGTTCTGGATTTGGAATACCTTGTATTCATTCAAGTGCAAAACAGAATTGAAAGAAAAAAAAAATACATATATATGAATATGCAGACCCTTTCCCCACAAAAAAAAAAAAAATCACACACGTTGCCTAGTGAGTGCCAGGTAGATCCAGCCTTACTGCTTTGTTCACCTGTGGGTTGTTGTCACATTTTGTGGTTTGTTGCTTTTTATAATGCTTCTTGCTGAGAGGCCATTATCACAGGCCTGACTGAATACTGGAGTTATGAAGAAGAAAAGTCACCCTGTTGGAGAATAGATAATGACAAAGACTTTATTCTCCTGTCCAGACCATCAGCTGAGCAGGACCTGCTATCAGCAGTAACTGAGCCTTGAATCGCACGTTTTCAATGCTGCAGGCGGGAGATGGTCTTGAGTTACAAAGCTAAGTCTCACATCAATTAAAGTCTGTGTGCACAGCAGCTGCATTCAGAAAGGTGGAGGAGATTTAATCTTCACCTTTCACCTTGGGTCAAAATACAAGGTTACCAAGAGAGACTGTTATTAAAATTGGATTGTTTCTGCCAACTTAACGTTAAAAGTTTGCAGTTACCAAAGTGCTTTATTACTTGCTCCCTTTGTTAAGGAAACTTGCAGTTAAATAGCAAGGAAGTAATAAAAGAGTTGAAAGGAACAAATAAATATTTATGACAGACTTCCAAAGTCTGTAGCAGTTCTTTATTCTTGATTAAAAATTAGAGAATAATTCTCTACCACATCTTATTGGTGAGTAGAGGAATTATACTGGTTGAGTATAAAGAGAGACTTCCAGGATTGAACGCTAAAGGTGAACTTAGCATGAATGGCTATACAGTGGGAGCAAGGTCTTTTTCTGTAAGAATATTCATTTAAGAAACAAACGCTATATGAAGCACTAACTTCTCAGCTCCATCTCAGAAATCATATGTTCAAATTCAGCTCACCACTGAAGTCTCTGGGCATCTTTCCATTGTTTTTCAGAGGAAGTTGAAAAAAACCCTAAGGGGAATGTATTGCTGATCTGTGTTCCCAGGATGCACTAAAGGAAAACAAGGTGTGATTGATCACATGGGTATCTCACTGCCTTTTAGATGTGGTCTGTGATTAGAATTTGAGGCCAGGCATCTTCCTATTAAAATAAGCAAATCCCTGTAGCCTTCATGTCCCTTAGTATTTAAAAGAAGAAATTGCCCTAGAGAGACATATACAGATATTTTCTGTGTTTTTATACAGCCTATTCTCCAAAGTTTTGTGGAGAAATATTTAACTACAAGAATATATATGCATTTTAAAGATGGGGTCAAAACCTGTGCTTCGTATCGGTAAAGGTCTGCCACTGCTAAAGTCAATGGAATCTTTGTCATTGACTTGGAAGGCTATGAATGAACTGCCTGTGAACAAGGGGAACTCTCACTGTCATTAATTTACAGAAATTTTGTTGTTCCAGTTTTACGTCACTAACTTCAGGTAGAGTAAAAGCTGTCATAACAGAACAGAGAAAGCAAGCTGTGCTGGTATTGACTCTTACATGTTAAGTATAATGTTTGGAGAGACAACTCAGCCAAGTTGAATTTAGGGAAGGAATTCTCAACCAATGTAGGAGTTAAATACACAGTTTGGTGTGTCTGTGCTGCCTTCAGTGGCACTCACACAGCGGTGGTGCCCCTTTAAAAAAGAGATTCAAACTACACATTAGTCCTCTATAACAAAGAGTGTATATTGCATGATGTGCATTGTTTAAATTATAACTGAGTACGACTTTTTAATGTATTCCAGATATGTTAAGCAACAACTGAAGAAGTATGTGGAGCATGTTCTAGTTTTTGTTCTAAAACACATGTATTTTATTTATAATGTGGAAACGGTACAGTCATCACAACAATTACATTTAACTGACATTTAACTTTTTCTATTCAAAAACAATACCTTTATTAAAATTGCAGCAACATTTTTAAATATTAGTCTCTTTAGGGTTTGAATGATACAGCGTGAAACTGATCATCACTTGTGCATTAAAAAAAGTTTTGTCCAGTAGTTCCAAGACTGGAATAAGCCATAGACAGCTTATATCCCTGGTGCCATAAGATGATTTTCATTCAAAAAGAAATTTTCTTGCATATATGATGATTAAATAGAGTTTAAAAATATGAATGGAATGTAACTGCCAAAGTGTCTTCCCGAGTCTACTGAAAGCCTAAAATAGTAGCTCAGTGTTGTGTGAACCATCTCTATTACATCCAGTTCAAGTGTAAGAATTCTGAAAAAAAAAAAAAAAAAATCTCCAAAAGGGCAATCTGGCCCTGCATCTGAGGAGTCCAAGGGTAACTACCAACAGATGCTTACAGACATTGCTGTGCCTTTAGGAGAAAGGAGGAGTAATAACCAACAAGGACTATAGTACTAACTGACTTGACCTGTGCTACTTCTCTTGTTACTTTCAAAAGCAGGGAAACTCACAGACTCCCACTGCAGTGAGGAATGGCACAGAGGAAGAGCCATGCTGGGCAACAGAAGATTTGATATTATGGTGTCCAAGAGTCCACTGGAGCCTTCAGGTGCTCTGCTTGGGCACTTCTGAATCAAATGTTGAGGTAAAGATGTCTGAGACATAAAGAATCATTCTAGCCTGTACTGCTGTCCCAGGTTATCTAACAGTAGCTGAAAAGTTTCTCTTTTATTTTGGCATGGAGTGGAAGAGAGTACTTATTTTCAAAGAATTCAATAATTGAGAAGACAAGTATTTTAAATGTTAAATAAAAAAGCATATTGAGTCAAAAAAGGAAAAAAAAGAGAGAAAGATGAAGGCAAGGGAAGTGGGAAGGAGAAGGTCGAGGAAAAGGGAGAAATTGCCTTGCAGATTAGAAACAAAATAAAAAAGCAGTCATATTTTTTCTATAACTCCACTTTCTGCCTATTCAGTGCTGTTACATTCAACTTGCAAAGAAGTCTTGAAGACACAGAAGTCTTGATTTTGCAGCAACCTCCACTCAAAAGTCCGTCCTGACCTCAGGGCTTTGGCGCAGCTCTTCAGAGTACCTCTCCATATGCTTCCTCTTGGCATCACACAGGTACCAGGATTGCTTGCATGCAACTTTGTATAGGGCTGTTTCCAGAGTCACCTGAAATAATATTGGCAGCACAGAATATAAACACATCACTGTGTACCACCTTATTAAACACAGATGTGGCTCTTACGAGGGCCTTGTTATCAAGAGGTGCCTTACCTTCATTTGCTTGGGTCCTTTGGATCTCTTTGTATCCTACAAAGAGATCTCTGTTGTACTGCATTAATGTGGTGGGGGCAAAACCAGCTGCAGCTTCAGGTAGGGGCTGCACAGATACAGGGCAGAGGTGTTCCTCAAGCCCTGACCTCCTCAGGAGTAAGGTCAGAAGGCCAATTTTTTTTTGTTGTTTGTTTGGATATAAAGGATGTTAAGCACCAGACTTTGCAAGCCTTTAGCTAAGCTGGTAATGCTCTGAAAAATCACCAGAAAAATCTGTAAAGCTTTATAACTAGCATTTGAAAATATGTTATTGCTACCTGTTAATTTATTGAACTAGGAAGCCAAGGATATTACATACAAGGATGTCTGAACAAGTAGCAGAAATGCATGCAGCTGATGCCTTTCTGGGTTTGAGTGGAGGTTTTTTGGTGTTATTTTGTTTTTAAATGTCTCACCATCTGTGGTTAGTGTATAATTTGCATCTGGTGAGAGGCTTGATAAAAACTGGACTAGTCGGAAGGATTTTTTTCTCCATTGCAATATTTATAGAAATTTTCTGATTTTAATTAGACTTCAACCAAGACTTTTTCTGCTCCAGGTCAGAATTTCTGCCGAAAATAGAAAGGCTGATGGAGATTTCAGTAGCCCTGTATTCAAAGATTCCAGGTCAGAATTTCTGCCGAAAATAGAAAGGCTGATGGAGATTTCAGTAGCCCTGTATTCAAAGATGTTCCCTGGGCTAAGGCAAATGTCACAAGCATTTAGTCCAAATCAGGCAAACGAGAGCTCTGACCACCAGGCTTTTAACTGGGACTGCATGGGTCTCTCCTGATTTTTTTTTTTTTTTTTTGCATAAAACTTCAAAAGGCCTTGTTTTTCATCCCAACAGGGAACAGGAAAAGATTTTGCTTGAAAGCTGAAATGGTTTCATGGTACAGAAACACCATTTCATACCCATATGTAATCCCGAATTGAGTTTGTCACTACAGTCTGAATTTTGTCTTTGATCTCTAAAAGGGAAAGGCAGCCCGTGAAAATACTGCTGAACTAAAAGAACATAAACAGGCTTAAAATACCACATTGTGATAGAGAGTAAAACTACATTCTCATGTAGCATATCTGACCAAATCCAGGGCCCAGTGAATTTAGCAGGAAGATTGACATTGCAATAAAGAGACAATTTCAAAGTTTTGAAATTTGATTTCATTTTTATCTAGCCCTTGTCTGAATTTCTTTGCTGAATTTCAGTCTCATTATCTGATCCTTGGTATTTTGCTTTCTCAGAAGTATGGCAGGGCAAGTCACTTCTTGGCAAAGAATGTAAACATCCAGCGGTCACTATTGGGCATGGATTTCTCTGAAGAGATCTTTTAATTTGATGAATACCTCAGATGTCTTAGTTGATTCTTGTTTAACAACAGATTGGGAGAGAGATAAATAATGTTCTGCCTCTCCGCAAGTCCTGGAGAAGCATGAGCCAACCACATTCCTTGCAGCACCTGCGAGGCAGCTTTGAGGGCTCTCATCTTTTATAAAATCAACAAGAGCTCCTTTGACTGGAAACACTGAGCATGCAGGGTCCTGGAGCAGGAGATTGCTATACCACTGTAAAAGCTGGTACAATTGTGGCATTTTTGGCACATTAAAAAATTCTGGTATGCCAAACACCTCTCTCTGCTGATCCTCATTGAGTCCTATAGGAAGGGATGTACCAATAAAGCAGATAAGTTCTATGTATCTAGCATGGATCTATTGTCAACAGAATGTAAGGAAAGTATATCATCAAAAGAGCTGTAAGAACACACACTGAACTTTCTACTGGGTCAGCAGGGAGAAATAGGGCTCTGAGTGACCTCAGATGGCTTAGCCATTATCTGACTTTTACTCCAATTTTATTCATGGAAAACTTGTGCACTACAAATAACCAGTCACCTAAAACATTAAGTAATGAAATTCAAATGTACTGAGTTAATCACTGGAAAAGTGCTTCATCTGAAAACTCCATGGGGGATCACGTTTCAGAACACAAGTGTCCTTGTACAGTATGCATTTCCTCTTTGGTTCATGGGTTTGCTTATGCAGAGATTTAGAGTAATATTGAATTACTGCCTGAAGCCATGCCGGACTATCTTTTTCATTAATTACCTTCCATGGCTTTGGGACAGATTAACTAATAAATATATGGATCCCTGGTGTAATAACCTTTACCATGTACTTAGAAAAACTGATAGGCAAGTAATCTCAGAATCTGTGAAAAACTTTTTTTTTCTTCTCATAGATTACTGCTTTGCTCTTGCTATTGGAGTTGCCTGTCCACACTGCCATATTGTGTTTGCTAAAAGGTGCTGCTAACCCAACAACTAGGACCTCTACAACACATTACACCAGTCCAAAAGGGATATAGGTATGGGTTTTCAGACAATGTATTTGTTTCTTCTTTTAAAGTTAATAAAGATGGGAAAAACTCCATAATGCCCTATATTATCTTTCTTTTCTGGGCAGTGGATTCTTCAGACTAGGTGAAGTAAAGCAAATCAAACAACCATTTTCTGTATTACTTTTGTTTAGGAAAAGGTCTCAGAAACTGTTCATTCTGGAGGGGTGATCACTGTCTTTAAAAAAAAAAAAAAGTGCCTAGTTTCTGATACAGCTGAGTTTTATGTTTCTCTAACCTGCCCTTCAGCAAACTATCTGTTGCAAGTTATATGAACAGTGTACCTCCTCATTTGTTCAAAGATTGCTCAGGTTTTTAAATTTTTAAATTTGGCAAGAAGCAGTTCTGATACTAGTTCTGTGTCTGGGAACCTGGGTTATTCTTTGCTTTAATTGTTTATTGTTTGGTATTCTCACTGCATAATCTAGCTAGTAGTCTAGCTAGATGCTATTAGTGAATTGGAATCTTGCTGTGGTTGCTTTAAACTTCCCATATGTAATTCCAAAAACTTTGCTTTAAGTCATCGTTTCCATACTCACAGCCTCTATACCATTAGAGCAGCTCTCACTCATGCAGTACTTTTTTTTTTTTTCTTTAACAATTTCTTTTGGCTTGTGTAATTGAAAGGATGGTTTGGAACAACAAGAGAGAGTATAATAGGCAGTTCAGGTGATGCTAATGGAGGAAGAGTGAATTGAAGAACATTTTATTCCTCAGGTAAAGCTGCACTTGAACAAGTCACAATATTGCAACCAAATAGGTCATTATGGAAATATAGATATGGAGCAGAAGCTTACAGGGCAAGATTCATGGATGGGACTAAAACAAGTTGAGTTTCAAGGATACAGTTTTTGAATGCATTTGCTATTGTTCCATTAAAAACTGCTTTGGAGCTCCCAGTTGTGACAGATTAGATCTAGACTTAAGTTTTTTCTCCATATTTTTCCTATTTTCCCACATAATCAAATGGTCTTTTTCTGTTACTTCCATATAGTTTAAATAGTTCTTATAAGGTTGAATGAAAAAGGGAAGCACTACTCAGTCAAAAACATTAAAGGTCCAGTCGTAATAAATAAATGTATAAGCTATGTGGGAAGAATGTTAAAGCTTTAAATACAAAAGAGAACTATGGGGAGAGTAGTGCAATCAGAGTATTTTTGATTTGTTAATAATTTTTGACACTGATACAGAATTTCCTTCAGTACAAGGTATTTAGAAAAATGCCAACAAGACTACGTATGTCAAAAAACTATGAAAGTAACATTACTAATCTATAGTTCCTTAGGGCGCAGAGAGCCTTGACTTCCATGCCCAAGCAAGCAAGTCAGTTTTATAGCAACCCCTATCCTCTTGAGCCTGAACACTGCTATTGCTAAGCATCCATATAATTTATGCCTATAGAACTACAATTCCTCAGAGTAATTTTTCTTCCATCTGTTCAGCTTGAATGGAGAACATTTGTTAAATAGTGTTTGGAGGGATGTTGGCAGTAAAATACATGCCCACCCTGATGTTAGGCTAGTTAACTGGTCATTCTAGGCACAAAGCTGACATTGTTAGATGGCACAGAGCTTGAACAAGTACAAATATAAGAGAACACATTTTCTTCTTTCCTTATATACTTGAGTATTCTTTCCCATTGTTCTTCTAAAAAGAATTAAGATAAATAACTAAATACCCACTTAGAATAATTAAACGTAGTTGTAGTCCACCTGTCAATTGTATAAAGTTAGATTAAGTCCAGTCCTTGCAGCCTGATACTTTTTCAGATGCAAGAAGCCAGAGCCATGTAAACATTGAAAGTAATTATGTCTCCTACTCCTCTTCCATTTTTTTTTTCTTCCTAAGGTTAGTTGTTACAGAAAAGAGTCAAGTTGAGTTTCAGAGTGTCTGCCAAAAAGCCTCTGGGATTCCATGGGGGATTGAATTTTACATTCTTCAGCAAACAATGTCTGTCTTCAGAAATGCAAGAGGAAAACATTATTTTTGTTTTTCATGTAATATCAATGTGTAAGCCTAATGGAGCTCTGATTTTTTTATTTTATTTTTTAATTTTCAAGCCTGAGGAACATCTTGTGTTGATGTTAGTTTGTGCCTTTTTAAGCTTCATTTGTTATCTTTAAGCAGCTGCTAAAGTGTAAACAAGTTCTTTTTCTTTTCTGTGTTAAAAAAAAAAAAAAAAGGCTTTTAACTTATCCAAAAGCTTCACTGCTATTGTGCTTATTGGGCTATGCTAACAGCAGTGAAAGAACATTATTGAATGCAGCAAATGTTTGGTTTATTTCAAAGCCTTTCTAAACTGTAAGTCGTCTACATTTCTTTTCAGCCTTCTCTTTTTCCATAGTAGTAGAAAATTAAATCAAATGGTTAGCCAGGAGATAGAAACTTAAGAAGTTATCTGTGATTTTTTTCAAGTATAATAGCAAAAGAGTTTGATGTTTCGGATAGTGACTTTACATATAAAACTTGTGTATCATCTGGATTTTCAAAACTGATGTTGGATGAGCATTTTAAAAGAGGCCTGATTTTTCAAAAGGCAGGAAGTAAAGAACATTGTTCCTTCTAAGGTAAGGCAAGCTGAAATCTGACCTTTTGGGATTATTTATGTACAGAAAATGTAGACATTTCCATTTCCCTGCATCACCCCAGCTCTGTATTTCCCAGACCACAAAGACNTTGAGGAGCAGAGATGTGTGCATATAGAGAGGAAGTCCAAGAAGTGACTTTCAGAACTGAAACTAGTTACCATCTCTGTTGATGTACAGCCCAAGTCCAGCAAAAATCACTGCCACCAGCTAAGACCACTCCTTTAGGTTTACGGGATGTATAAATCTTGTGATCCTCTTCAGACTCTCACAGGAAAACTTCACAACTAAGAAAACAATCATGTTGCCAAATTATTCCTTAATTCTTTCCAGATTTTTTGTTTGTTTGTTTGTTTGTTTTTACCTTCTTCCCTTTTTTAACTTGAGTTCTGGTTGATATGCAATTGACAAGTAATGATGACACTTGCTTAAAAACCCATGGCTTACACCCACGGAAACACGCAAAACCATATTTTAGGACTGAACTGCACCTTATGCACCTCCTTTAGCTACCACCACTTAACGTGTGGATCTAGAGTCTTCTGGCAACCTAAGGCCAACAAGTAGCTTGTTCAGCCTGGCATTATTTAAAACCGCCAAAGGGCCACACAGAGCTATGTGCAAGCAATTTGTGCTCCAGCTGGTAGGCAGAGGTTTTTGAAACAGAGAGCACTTCTGGGCGTTTCCTCTCCTCTGTGTGATCTGTTCAGAAAATTATTCTCTTTTGGTCTGTACAGGTTTTTGTTCCACACTCTCTACTGTTCTGCCTGAGTATCTTCTATAGAATATGAAGCACTGCTGTTGTCCACTGCAGCTTTGTCCTGTCCATGGGCATCTGGTTATCTGTTCTGGAATGAATGTGTGTTCCCATACCTGTTCTATATTTATGTTGGAGAATAGAAGGGTGAAAGAAATGTGCCTTCTGCTTGAGCTAAAGACAGTTTGTTTATGAAGCAAACTCCCTGAAGAAGCTTTGTTACCTGCAGATTGGAGAAGGTGGTAGGGGAAAACATTACACCAGCTGCAAATCTCTTAGGGATGCCTAGCTCTTGAGGTTGTAAGTGTGTGTCTGGGGGGATAGGGGAGTGAATAAGTCCTACTGACAGGCTTTACTGCAGGAGATGGGGAAAAGCACGGTAGGGCTTGAGCACTGTTTGAGCACTGTGGGGCTCAAATGAGCCTCTTGAATAGAGGTGTAATTTGTCACAGGATCTGCCCATTGCTACTGAACTAACTGTTCTTTCTTTCAGTCACCTGAGATGTTTCCTGTACTTAAACCTTCCTGGGTCCTTTCAAGTACCATTCTGGACACCCTTGCTATGTTTTTGCTCTATAGAACATATTTAGTATGCATTCAGAGAGCAAAATAACATGTCCTAGCACAGTACTCTGTTGGAAAACCATTTTAAATATCAGAAATACAAGCAGATTTCTATAATTTCTGTTTGAATATGTTGCACCATCAGGGACACAATGTTCTGGGTGATGTTTTTTTATTCCTAAAGTGACGCTTGTTTTTTTCACATAGCAAGATCTAGCCAATTTAGGGATTGCTTGTCACTCAAAGGTGTAACAAATAGTACAGCTCTGTAATTTTGCCTGTGTTGCAAACTTTACTAAGGTGGATTAAAATACGGAACTAAACTAAATATCACAACTACTAGAATTGTACATGTATAAAATGTATTTAAGCATACTAAATCTTGTTCTACGCATCTCGTTTGCCATTTTGGAAATAGTCACAGCGAGCTGGCTTAGCAGATGCCAACTACAGTGAACACAGATGAGGACTCCAGCTTGGTCCCACGCGCCCAGGCTGAAGCTTTACCACCTGCATTCAGTCCTCCTCAGATTTTATAACGTCAGTACAGTGCTGCAGAAAGCAAGCTGGCTGAGTGATTTAATACACAGTTTTCTCCCCTCGGAGCCTCTACAGATTTTATTTCACAGTAGAGGGCACTGTGCAGTTGGAATTCATCTTCTCGAGAAATGCTGCATTAACTCCTGGTTTCTCGTAGCAGAAAGATTCCAGGGCGCTCTTCAAACTTACAATTTTAGCTCCACTCTACGCTCATGCCTAATTAAGGTAGTTCTATTTTACTTCAGCTCTTTCTTTGGTTTGTAATGAATTTTTTTCCTCCTCTTTGTCTCCTCTGCTGCCGTGCATTGTTAAATAATGGCAGCGTTCCATCCCAGATATGGCTATATTTTAGTGGTCAGCGAGTACATTGCTATACTGAGTATTTACTTAAATGCCTTGTGGATCTTTCTGTATAAAAAGAGCTCCATTGAGACTAAGAGGATATTATTATTCATAATGTGGTGACTAGTTTCACACATGGCTGAAGCAAAATAAATCATCACTGTTTTTAACAAAACAGTGAGTAGACCTCTTGTTGACCACAGCATATTTGTGGTCAGCAAAGAAAGAGTCTTTTATAGCTATTAATATGCTGCCAAGGTGCTTTAGCTGAGATTTTTGCCATAAGGGAGGTGGGCTTCCACCACCACATATTCGTGTTTCTGTGCTAAGCCCATTTCCAGAGTCCCACCCTTACAGAGGGATTTGATACATAAATCCAGTCCTGAGAAGAGAAAGTGGTCACTGAAATAATTGATACAGATGAATATTGCCTAGATGCTGAAACTGATAAGAAAATGAACAATGCTCTTGATTGTTGAAGCAGTATTTTTTAGTTCTGAGCAGTCCTACACAAAACAGCTAATGGGTCAGCGTTTCTGTGATACACACCAGCATAAAGCCTATTTACCCTGAAGGTTTTAAGCAGGCCTGAAGGATACCAAAGAATCACACTGATCCTCTAGTTGTGTATGCTTCTGGTTCTGTGCAGTTAAACTGGAGTTCAAGTATTATTTATAATTATTTATAATACTTTGGTCTGTTTATTACACAGTTGGAATGGTGTTGTTTGGGGATGCTGTCATCTTCTGATATAGCACCCATACAACAATACATGATTTCCCTGCACCAGCTTGTGGCAAAACAGCAGTTTCTTACTCTGAGAGTCTTGCTGAACAGACACTGATGGCAGCCAGTGCTGGTTCTTCAGTGCTTCCTCTCATCACTTTTCAGAAGTTAATGTGAACCTTTCAGCCTGCACACAGACATCTGCCCAACTGAAAGCCCCACTAGAAATTCTGAGTGCTTTTCCAGTCAAAAAGCAGGAAGTTTGCATACATCAATATGCTGCTTAAAGAGTGCAAAAGAAATGTAGTCTGTGATGGAAATGGCAAGAAGAAAAGATCCAAAGTAATATAAAAAGAGAAGAGTCATGGGTGGTATGAGAAGAAGGGAAGGAATATAAAATAGGAAAGTTCTTCTACATAGCATATCATTATGTAAACCAAAAGCAGAACCCTTACTTTAAAGGCTTACATTTGATTTAAGCGTGTTTCTTGACATACCATTTACAAGAGGCCCTACTCTGATCTCAACCAAGTGTAAAAAGGAACCAGCTCCACTGCAATCCATGAAAGCTCAGAGAACTTAAGGGAGGAAGAACTTGTGTGAAATAGGAAGCAGGATCATCTTTGCAAACTTATCTAAACCTTGTTGTAGCTCTCCAGATGAACTTCTAGAGTTGTGTATTTGCAAACATGAAAAATGCAAATGGTTTATTGGAGACATTTCTCAGCTTCTAGTGTATTAATAAATAAATTGCATTTGTGAAGCATACAAAGTGCACGCTCTGTGTTTACATCACTCTCCAGAGCTACCTTTTCATGTGAAATAAATGGTTTCTGCCATCTCTAAACCACATTAAAAGCATCCATTTTCTGACTTTTAAAAATACATTAATTTTTTTGTGGATGTTTGTCTAAAGGTTTTCTTCAACCTGCCACATGCTGAAAGTGGGCCAAACTATACTCTTATATAGAGAGGCTGTGTAACTGGAAAAATTAAATTTATCAAGATTTAGAATATCTGTGTGTGAACTGAGATCAAATTGAGTATTTCATTTACAAGAATACGTTGCACTAAAAAATTATCTTGAGGAGGAAAAAAAAGGTGTATCTATATAGACAGATGTAGGCAAAGGTGAGCCTGCACTCTATTCTACCTATGCTCTGGGCTGGCCAGATATGGCCTCGTTCAGAAGTGCCATGACTGAATCACCATCACCATGAAGCTATATCCAGATGGTGTACATTATCTCTTTTTAGGATGGTTATAGCTTACAGAAAGATTTTGAACAGGAGATGGTTTCTGCCTGTATAGGTACATGTGTAAAAATATACTAGGTATTTTAGAAAACTTCATGCTGCAACTATGTCCTCCACCAGCAGGTATGTCCATGGTGCCCAGCCGTGGCATGTGAGGTGGTTTATGGTGCTGACAATTCTCTGGAGAAATAAAATCAGTTTATCGGTTTCAAAAATGAAATTCAGCTGAAGGAATCAGATCTCACCAAATCTGATTTTCTATCATCTGTGGTAAACACCCATTCTCCACAAATTGAGCTCCTTTTAAGACACTTGGCAAACAAATAATTTTTCTAAGTAAAGCCTAAAATCTAATTTCCTAAAGTTTCCTGGAATTCTGTCTACTCCTGTAGCTGCTGTAATGCTCACTGTCTTATTCATCAGCTTGGGGCTTTTTCTTTTCCACATTGGTGCTAAATACGGACTGTTAAAGAGGTCTTAATTTGGTAAAGGTTAGTTACACAGTTTCTGCCGAAGCAATTCTGTTTGTTGCTACGGATCAGAAATTATGAATGGTAGGAACAGGAGAGCAGGTGACATTTGATTATGCTTTCCTGTGGGGAAAATTTTCTCTCTCTTGCTGTTTCAATACCAAGTTTGTGTAAATGTAATTAGTTCCATGATATAAAAATGAGAAAGTTTTATGGTTTGCAGCTTTTGCATGCAATTAGACCCAAACACCAATTTGTGGCCTTGACTATCATGCTGCTTTCTGCTTGCTTCTGTATTAAAACTGAATATTTCTGTGTGCTTGTAGAGCCTACTGCACTTTTTCTCTGGACAAGAAGTGTGGTGTCTCAAGGAGAGCCTAGAAGTTGTCTCTGGGGACTTGGATGCTGTTTCTGCTGCAGGATCTCTCTGCCATAGGACAAGCATCTTACACAGCCCTGTTCCTCAGTCGCTGCCTGAAGGTATTGCTTTTCAGTTTCACATATGTTCTCTGGATAAAAGACATTCGTAGTGGTTAAAGTTTTGTAATAGCCTGACAAATATTAGTAGGATTTCACTTCTGCCTGCTTCAGAATGTTAAAATCTTAGAAATATGCATTAATTCTTTCAGGGGAAAAATAGTACTGGAGGTCTCTGAGTTATGACAGTTACAAAACTTGCTCATGGTAACTGAAAGTGCCTTATGAGGGCTATTTAGCTGAGCTGGGAAACTTTTGAAGTTTGCAAAACACATTCCCATGCGCAACAGTTCAGCTCTTCCTCAGACAGGAGGGCTTTCTACAGCAGTGACACTGAACATCACCTTCCTCCTCCTCCCCTGCAGAGGCCGAGCATATCATGCTGCCGGTGCCTTCAGCCTTACGATGTGAAAAGCAACATTGGCCACTGAGGCAATCTCATTTTATCAACAAAAGCAGGGTGAGAGGCCATGTTAGGATATAACAAACCTGACCTTTCTGTTCATAGGTACCAGGCTGCTCAAGCTATCCACAGATATTTTAGCTGGTATTTTGTCTAGGCCAAGCTGTTCTTGAGAAGTAAAGCTTGTTTATGAAACCTCCACTAAAAGCAGGTGTTGCAGACATCCCATTAGTAACCTTTGACTTACCTTCCCCTTTGAAACTTTTCATCCCAAAGGACTGACATTTCAAAGCCCCCCCCCCCCTTTTTTTTTGTCCCTCCAAGTTTGCATATTGTAAACATTTTTCTTCTCTGCTCTGATGGAACAGAGCCAAAAATCTGCACAATGGGAGAACTAGATGTTAATGAGCAGAGATTGTGGGAAAATGTGTACGGGGCTGCCCTGCCTGACCTGCATGATAATGCTACATTTAGCACATTCTTTTCCATTGGTGTAGCAGGCCTTGAAATGGTAGCAAACAACGCATATTGTGAAGGTTTGTTTTAAAGAAAACTGCTTTCCTAGGAGAGTGGAAATAACAAATTATTTATTGTATACAGTTGGCAGACTGACAGCTGGCCCTGGAAATATTTATGCACAAACAGTGGTGTGAAATTATATACTCTTCTTCATGTTTTCAGTAAAATTGCTATACATGAAAGTTTAAGTGATGATAGTATTACATACAGACTCATACTTAATTGGGGAAGTTTACAATGACTATGGTATTAGGGACTGATGAAGACAAAAATGGCTATTAGATCTGTTAGGACAAAACATATTCTAGCACTTTGGCATCTTCTAAATATATTTTTTGCTCTGGCTGTGCTCATAGCCCCTTTTTAATGTGTTTATGTCAGTGGAGTTTTGTTTGTACAAAATGCTCCTGAAAAATTAATTTTGGCTCCTCTGAGCCAAGTTTCATTTAATCATAAAACAAAATTTATGTCTCAGCCATATGAAAATCATTAGGGGCAAAAGGATTCTTAGAACATAAACAACACCATGTGACTTAGACACCCAATTGCACAGCTTGAACCTATCAAGCGGTGAACATATTAAAATACTAAAGAGAACACTTACAGTCAGCATTTGGAGTGCAATGAGTGGGGAGAAATTTGTTTGCACAAAACTCCTGACTAACAAAGAAGAGTACTGAAGGAATTCATAACAAAAGACTGACTGTAGATAATTTCTGAGTAGAGAAAGGGATTAAATCCATTAAACAAGCTATTTCTTGCAAACTTTTTATCCAGCTATTTTTTTAATTATACTTTTATATGCCCAACTCTGCTCTTTCAGCTAAGGAAACAGTAATTCATGTAGTAAAAATTGCATACAAATGTGAACTGTTTACAAATGGCATTCCAAATCCTCATCGGGAAATGCTTATTTCTTCATAGTCAAAGATTCCTAAAGAGCTTTTCTATGGGGAAAGAGACTTCTACTCGTTACCTTAAAAACAACACTCTTATCTCCACTGTGGAGTGGATATGGGCTCTGAGCCATATTTTGCAGAGGACAAAGCAAATTCTTTAGTGGAACATCTGCTAGATAAGAGCAGCATTCCTTAGAATAGGTTTTCTGATGAAAGAGATGCCAAAGCCTTGGTTCCAAAAGTACTTATATCCTAAAACAACTACTGTCTGTGCTAGTTCTGCTATGGGCTTTCAAGAACAATTTCAAGTCCTAGCTAACACCAAGAGTACAGAGATGAATAATAATATACTTTGAGGCTACTCACATCTACTTGCATTTTTCATAGTAAAAGAAAAGAATGTAAAGCATCAATTCCATTTTCAGGGATCTTTAAAATGCTGTGAGACATGTATGTGACCAGCTGATAGACTCTCTGCCAATTATCGGATGGATTTATTTTCTCCACAAACGATGTCTTTGCTGTGAGCAGCCTGTGACTCTAGCCACTGTGCCCCCAGATCTGCTCAGTGCAGCTAGAAGGGGGATAGCTGTTCTGTATGTCCTGAAGTCTATGCAATAGGTGGGTGTATATGTATGTATACTCACACTGTCATACCACCAGGAGATCCATCCGGATTTCAGGAGAGTACTTGAATTGCCTTGCTGTTTGTTCTGGGGAAATCTTAATGATCCGGATGGTTTCTATTACTAAGCTAAGTCACTTCTAGTTCCTGTTTTTCAGTCTTCTTCTGCCACATCTGTCACTTAAGTTCCAGGTTTCTGATGTTCGCTACTGCCTGGTATAGTGACTACACAATATCTCTGCCTTTGTCAAATATTTCTGGATAGTGATTTAAACCAAACTTTGAGACTTGGTGACCTAGTCTAGGGAAGCATCATGCTCTTTCTTGGTTAAGCTTTGGCTTGTCTGGTGTTCTCATGGAGCTGTACTTTTGTCACGTGCCTTCTGTTTGTTTGTCTTCCTCTTCATTACACTTGAGGGATGTTGTGGTCTGTGCTTTGGGAACTGCCCCAAGTGAAAGATCAGTCAGGATTTGCACTGTAGCTGGAAACAAGAAAGCAGGAACATAGGGTCTGTAGTAGAAGAAGGAAGAGGGACCAGGAAAGTTGCTTATTCTTTACATCCTCTTTCAGTACCTGTTGGGTCCTGACTACCACGTAGCTTTGATTTAAATTTATCAGCTGAAATTCTGCAACATGTAGACCATCACATCACAGCTTATATATGATGACTATGCCCCCACTATTGATGAGAGCACTCAGCTCACCTCCTGTTAGATACTGGATTTATATTCTTGCAGTTTTCTCCAGCTTTGTTTTCAAAGCCCTGACGAACGTATTTTTGTCTTTGTTCTTTATTCATAAATTAGCGCCTTTAGCTTCACTGTCTGAAATTCCCATATACTGTAAGTAAATGCCATAAGAGATTGTATCAAGCTCAGATAATGCACATTTGCCTTTGCTTCGTCCAGTTAATGCTAACTTCCTTTTAAGCAATTACTATCAGTTGGACTAAGTGTTTCAGGAGGATCAGATCAGATCTCGGTCTTTCCTGGACTAACTCTGTTGGGAAATAGAAAGTATTCATCCTATCCTGATTTCCCACAACCCTTTGAGTACTCACAGTACTCAAAACTGGAAGAGTTAAAGTTTTCAGCAACAGCACGCTGCCCACATCCATGCTCCTCTGAAGAGATTAAATGGAGAGTTATCTTATATTAGATGTATTTCAAGCTGTTCTTTCTAAAACTTTCAAGGCTCTTTTAGTAAGTGTGAGGCTTATTCAGAAAAACATCACTATTAAGAAAAGCATTTGAGCACAAGATAAAACATGATTCTGGATAGGAATCGACAAGCCTGTGTTTAGATGTTTCTTAAATTAGGTCTTCACAGAGTTGATCTCACATCATCTTTTTATTTCTTCCTCTGCTGTTAATGTGTCATGTTAATGACATTTGCAATAAATCCTTCTCAGATTTTTGTGTAATCCATTACTGATATCTTGCCGCCTCTAGATTTTTAATATAGTCCCACAAACTTCTCTTAAAAATAGTACGTGTTTCCATTTTACAAATGACTAGAGAGATTGAATAAATTTTTACAAATTACAGAGATATTGAATAACTTTCCCACTCTCACAAAAGAAAAATAGGACTTATGGGGTCCAGTCATCTTTACTTTCCTCATTGCATTCTCCTTCCTGAAAATGAAGAAAATAATTTCTTTTGAGACAATGATGTTTCACAGAGTGATTGCAGCTCTGCTCTCATGTTAAGAGATTTGAGCTTTTGAAACTTCAGTTGCTGCCAATAGACTCTTCTCTTTCAAGACTTCTAGCTATGGGTGACCCTCTGTTACAAGTCTTGTCCAGCTGTGCTTTATAAATATCTCTTAACTGATAAATGAATTATTTCCTTCAGTTAGACTATTGTTGTATAGTTAAGATATATTTCTATGCAGTGTTAGTAAATGCACAGTTCTGCAGTAGTTTTACTAGCTTGCCAAATCAGTTATCTAGTGTTTTTATGTTTCATAGTTTTGCCCTGTACATTTTTAACTTCCTGGCATGATTTTGACCCAATTTGGTGAAATGTTGTCAATCATTGTTGCAAGATATAGGAAACAGTACTAGAAAATAAGATCTTGCCATTTTTAATCTAACAGAACAGCTCTGTTGCTGATCTTGTCTGGCTGTCTAACAGATGGGCTAGTGTCCCATGAGAAGACAGCCACTTCCTTGCATAATAAACAAAGAAGGAGAAGTTGTCTGCAAACCATTAGTGTATTGTAAAGTTAGATGCAACGTCTTGATATTGTCAGAATGGGTTCTTCAAGCACATTTCTTTGACATTCTGTCATAAGTCAGATACAAGACAGCATTAAATCAAAATAAAAACTTTAAAAGGCTGCCAACTATTTAACTGTTTCCAACAAAACAACACCAGTAAAAATATCCCCCATTTTCTAAATATTGACAACCAAATAAATGACAATAAAATATTGAGTATGAGTACCTTTTATTGGGGGGAGACTAGATTATTTGGCCTACATGCCATATTCCCAACAATGTGGGGGAGATTCCCGGCTCCTTTTTCCCTTTTACAAATAAGGATGCTAGTTCTAAAGCTGCTCTTGCTTGAAGTACAAACTGGTTATTGTATAGTGGAAGCTTATGAAATTTCTGGTTGGTCATGATGTTAGAATTGGCTTTTTTAATGAGATGTCTAAAGAAAACTATGATAAGACCCACAAAAATCACATTGTTTTTGTTAAGAAGGGTATTTTCCCTTAAACTCAAAAGACAACACATTATATATATGTGTATGTGTGTCTGTGGCTGGTCACTTTTGACAAGAATTTCCAGAGAAGTAGAAATAAATGAGAAGTGTTGTCATTTGCACAGGAATTAAGCTTTTTGTGGTGAAACAAGTTTTACACCTTTTTTTTTTTTTTAAAAAAAAAGCAAGCACTAAATATGGTGTTCCAATATTAAACTACAAATTATTCTTTCTTTCTGATTCTGCTAGGAAAAAAAAAATTTTTTTGTACATCTCAAACTTTTTTAACCAATTACTTATGTCACTGTAGGCACAATATCGTTATTAAAGGGGGGGGGGGGGGGGGACAAACAAAA
>VXAA01003136.1:307152-324650 GCA_013399115.1 Anseranas semipalmata
GGGGAACAAACGAACAAAAAAACAAATTCCAGATGTAGAATGCTATTTAAGCTTGGAGGACATGGAGCTGCTAAGCAATATGCTTTTGTTATAACTTAGTTGCCCTGACAGGTATTAAGTCCCTCATGCTAAAATTTCATGTTTAAGTTTGATACTGAAATAACTCCAGTGATCTGAGGAAAAAAAAAAAAGAACAACCAATCTGGACAGATTGAGGGGAAGATCTCCTTTTTATCCATCTTAAAACTAAGAAATGTTTAACACTGCAGACTGTTTCTGTTTGACTTTTATCAGAGTTTTACTACTTGTATTTCTGTTTCTAGAATACAGTATCGGCAGAGAAAACTTCAGGAGAAAATATTCTGAAATTAGTGTAAGCCCCACTTCAGAGTTTTTTATATTGTGTGCTTTATACTGACTGGAACAGGTCTAATTTGTCAAAAAGGGGTGGAAACAAAAGGAAGGATTTTTCAGAAAGAGCAGTCATGTGAGAGTTTTTACATTCAGAATATGTGAATGAATAAGCAATATATCACATATCTCCTGAAGTGTTTTGACTTTTTAGATTGGTAATTGTGTGTAGATGGTACTTTTTCCACCTGGCCTCTTCTTTGGTAGTTCACTGAAAAAAGATGTAAAATTTTCTTCATTGCCTAGATGGTTTAAAATTCTACACATTTTCTAGAAGTATAAATCCTGAAAATGAAACTTTATTTGTTCACTGCTTGTAACTAAACTTGCATTTTGTGCTCCTATTTCATTCAAAGATGTAAGCAGCAAGCTACTAGGCTATCATAAGCCAGATACAGTGTTTATGATGTTTATTAACTAGTGAATTCAGATTATCCAGATGTACTGTAGGAAACCCTCAGTTTAACCTGGAGTTATATGATAATTGTCAGAAAGCTTACTTAAAAATATCTGCCAAACAATCTCCCATTTCTATTGATTGTGCTCTCTATCTTTACTTGTCCTTCTTAGGAAAAGAAATGAAACCCACTTCTCCATAAAGGCTGTGTACATTGTAAAAGTAATAATGTCACACACAGCAAACAATATCTTAGGTAACAAGAGTCTAATTTTGTTCCTCATTCTTTATCATACAAAATCTATATATTTACAAAGGACTTCAGGACGGTTCAGTGGAATATAAAACAGAACAGGGAGCTTGAGGCAGGGGTTTTGATGCTTTGAAGCAGCTTTCCAGTGTATTTAAAACAGTACAAAGAATAGTAACTTTTCCTTAATCCTCTCTCTGAATAAAACAGTGACATTTCAAAGGCTGTGACAGTTTTGAAAACATAATTAAGCTAAGCCCTTTTAACTTTGCATCATACTAATTCTGTGGCATCATATGTAACCAATGGTTAAAGCGAATAACTGGATCAAGATTTGTCCCTCAAGTTTAGCAGGACCCCAATTCATACTTTGAACCAACCCAACCCTAAGCATTCTTTTCCCTCATTCATTCCCGCTAGGCACTTTTCTGAAAAGCCCAGGCAGCACAATGAAGCATCTCTTTTGAGCGGGGCTTTTTGGGTCCTGGAAAAAGTGTAAGAGAACAAAAATATTTAGGCTGCTCTGTTTGTAATGAGGGTCATTGCACTGCATTTAGTATCTGCTATTGTCTTCAGTAAGTTTCCTGCTAGAGGAAAGTACAGCGAGAATTCATAGATCTCTTCCAGTAAGGCCATGAAACAACAGTTTAGTAAGATGAGTACTTTTACAATGATATAATTGCAACATTTTTCACATATCGGTGTGAATAATTATTCCTAGTATTAGAAAATCTTACAATGTCCCCCCTCACAATGCTTAAAGATAAAGTTTGAGCCAGCCTTACAAGTTGCCAAATTATATTGCTTAAATGTTTGTTCTGCACATTGGTTTCAATACTAAACTTTCTCTTTTTGCCCTGTATGACTTCTAATCTCATATCTCAGAAGAAAATGATGACCTCCATCATGAAATCAAAAGAAGCACTAGTGCTACTCATAATGTGATTCAAACGTGAGATTAAGAGATCTGGCTAAAATGCTGGAGGAAGAAAGCAAGGAAGGGAAAATAAATCAGAGTAAGTGAAGGAAACAGTTATGCACAAATCTTTACAGTGCAACCAAAGTCCATGAGAGCTATTTGCATTCAGTTTACATCAGCTGGGGGTCTGGCATCAGATATTGTGAGCCAGTGTGTATTATGGGTCACATCAGAGATCTGCTCTGTTTCTGGACTTCTGCTGCATCTGTTCTGCACGTTGGATAGCGACAGTGACACTCGGTGCTGTAGCTGCTGATCTCAGACCACAGCCCTGGGTGCGGTTTGAGAATCTGTTTATCAGAAAACTCTAACAAAAGCAAGAACTATGGCTCACCGACCCCACTCCCTCACTGCAGCAGACAACAGCATCACTGTAATCCTGTTTATAAATCAAATGGCCTTCATCTTAAACCAGACAGCTTCTTGCCTACACAGCCCCACTACAAAGCTGTGCCAGAAGCACACTGCCATGACAGTTGGGAATTTTCTCCTAGTTTCCAGTCACACTGACAGCTGTGCCAAGCTCTGTGCTCTCTGTGCTGCCTAGCACAGATAAAATAATTGAGCACATTCGAGTCCCTCTTGGCCTACATTTTGCTGAGCTAATAAGCCTAGTTCCCTTACTTGTCTCTCATTAAGACAGGCTATCCATTGCTCTTATCATCTGAATAGTCCTTCTCTGTACATTTTCCAGTCTGAGTTTACCTTTCTTAAATGTCAGTGATGAGAATTTATATACACAGCCTCAGGTGAATGAGTACCAGGGCATGGTGCAATAGTTTTAATAATTCCCTTTCCTACCTTGCCTGAAGCCTCCTGAGGTTGCATTTGCCTTTTTAAGTGCTGACTGTGATCAAATAAAATACCATGCTCGTTTTCCTCTTTTGTTGCATAAATCGTGGTCTCAACTTGTAAGAAAAACTGTTTTTCCCTTGTTGATATAACATTGCAGCCTACACAGCTAAATTCTGTTAAGATCATTCCTGTGAAATACTCCTGCTTTCCTCAGCATAGGCAGGGCTCCCCAGCTCCACTAACCTTAATCAGAGCACTTCCATCACTTGTTACCAAAGTCATTAACAAAAGCACTAAATACATCTTGTTCCAAGCTAATAGTCTTTTAGGTGCTCATCTAATAACCTTCTAATCTTTCAGTTGTCTTTTTGGTATGATTAATGGAAATTGAGTTTCTTATAACTATTGAAATGCTAGTACTTATATTTGCTTTTTCCATAATAAACTCATTTCTTCCTTTGGAAACCTTCGTGCAGACCAAGGTATTTTATCAAAGCGTGCTGCAAAAGGTAGTGTGTCACATCTATGTTTGGCACACCTCAGGTGTGTTTTATTCTGTTTTCCTTTTACTTTCAATGGTCTTTGTTTTAACCTTACTTCTTCCTAGGTTCTTGTATGTTATTGAATAACAACCCAGGATGGGTCCTGCAGTCGTTCACATTACTCTATTCCCATTCTGAAGTACAGAGACTAGGTTCGTTATTATCCAGTCATGTAGTATAAGACAGTCACCATTTTTTGCATGGAGACCACTTAGTGTTTCTTGACTTGAGTGCATTTAACTCTGAGGTTTTTTTCATTCCTGTACTGACATTCATATTAATTACCTTTTTCTGTGCTATTGTTCAACATCATTAGAAAATGAGTTGCTCTCAACAGCAATAACAAGATCTTTTTGCGTAATTTCCCAAATATCATAATTAAAATCTGTTTCATTAGGTTCTCAAGTGCTTTGTTAACTCCAGACAAAGGGGCGATTTTCATAGTCACAGGTAGGATTCAGACATCAAATCTCTCTCTTTCCTCTGCCTTTCACCTTTAGAAAGTCTTCTCATGAAAGTGTATATGATTTCTGACCTATTGTTTCTCAGGGGGCGGAGAGTAATATAAGGAGCTGATACCTCTGACTTTTTTCACACCTGCCAGCTCTGTAGCACCTTTGGCCTTTTTCTTCAGGGCTTCAATAATTAGGGCTGTGTGAAGTTTCACACGTAAAATGGAACTGGATGATTCCAGCATCTATTCAGGTCAAAGGCTAACTTCCTCTGGTGTGCAACATGTTACTCTTGGCTGAATCACAGCCCTCTAAACTGGAATTGTTAGATCCTTAACTTTAAAATATTAACTTGTTGTTTTTTTTTTTCTTTTCCAATAGATAGAGAATCACCACATCACACACCTGGCAGTTTGATATCACTGCTGACATCTTTTCTCCACACCTTGCAACCTGAATTGCAGGATGTGTTTCTGTGCTGTGTTGCAATACCTCTTTGCTGTTCTGATTGCAGGAGGACATATGGATGACAGAAAGCATCCCGCAGCTTTGACCCAACAGGCTGATCCATCGCTAACGTAAAGCAGTGTAGCTGCCTATTTGTGTGCTCTGAGGGTTTGGCTCCAAAGGTGGCACTCTCATTCAGGGATTGGTCGTCTGTTCTGTGAGAGGTAACCACCAGTTTAAACTGGAATGTGTATTCTGGCATGGCTGTTGTAAGTTGCATAAACTGGCTATGTCATTGTTGCCTCTCCAATGAGAACTACAAGCTCTGATTGTACAAACTAGGGTTCTCAGAAGAATAAGAAGGCAGGAAGCTTTGCAGATAAGTAGGCACATGGCTACAAGTTTTAAACAACCTCTGTGTAAAATTTCACTTTGTGCCAAGTGCCTGAAGAGCTAGATGCCAGTTTGTTGCATGCTTTCTAAAGTTGGGCTACTGATGTTATTTTGTTTGTGATGTATTTAAAGTCCTGAAACCCTTCCTTAAGATTTATATGTGCTTCCAAAGGGCACCCAGTGAATAGGCTAAATGCTTGGCATGCTTTCATCCTGGCTGCACAGTCTGGCAAAGACTGTGGATAACTGGGTCCACAGTTGGAAAATGCAGCTCTCCCCCTTTTCCCAGATGAGATTCTTAACGGTAGTCTTTATTTTGGCTGTCGATCACTTCTATCAAGATACAGTTGCCTTTGGCCAAGCCTCTGGGATCTCTGCTAAGCTTTTCTCAGACACAAATCATTTCTTCTTTCAGCATGTCACTTGACGTCTTTGGTGTTATAAATTAGTTCAAGAGGGTGGACACCCATTTCACCTCCTCACCAAGGGCTCAGTTCTCATGTTTTCTGAAGTTATTTATTTTTGCTTTAGGGGACAATGCAGTTTTACTCTCCTACTGCATTATCAAGAGAACAAGTCCCTTTGAGCCAAACACCTGCTTTCCTTTAGAAAGAATGATGGGGAAATGCCTTTTTAAAAAGCCTCTATTTATCTACTTTCTTAATTTACAAAAAGTCCCTGATTACTCAGATCCCCAGAGATTTAGTAAGATGTTATAGCAGACTAAAGTTAAAAAGAAAAGGGGAAATAAAGTACTGCCTTTCTCTTGCCATAACGGAGACAAAACTATGGCAATGTGCCCTCAAGGCTACCAGACCCTTATTGTCTCCTGGAGTCAAAATCCAATAGTGAGTGGTCTCCACTAAGAAAACAATAGGCCACTTAGGGCCTGTGAGCTCCAGCCTTGGGGGTCTCTGCTGGCCAACATCTGCAACTTGGAAGCCAGTTGAGTTACGCTGAGTGTTCCTTCACCTTCCAGGCTCCTTACCCTCAAGTTGGAAATAGAGATGGCCGCATTTGTTAGGAACTGCTCAGGATATTCATGGAGGCTTTGACCTGTCATGATTTCATGCTTGTTCACCATTTTCTCTTCTCTGACACATTTAGGGAAAATTGTCACAAAGCTTTACTCTTCTTAGCTACAATTTTCATAATGGTTTAAGAATGTTCAGCATTTAAATTCCTAATTCTGATACTATATTTGAAAATCCCATCCTCAATTGTTCTTTTTCCATAGATTTTAAGGTGGCCATTTTCAGACATCATCTCACTGCTGAATAGTGTTGCCATGAACTAGGTACTCCAGATCCCCCTCCTTCTCTTATGAGCAGTGTCTTGCAGTGCCATGGGGAAGAGCTGTTACTATGGCACATCAGAGCCCTTACAGCACCAGAAATTTTAAGTAATAGATCATGTTCTGCTGGCTAGCAGATAAGGAGTACAAACACTCCAAGCACACATTACAGACTTGACTCCAATTAAATTTGTTGTGACCTTCAGTTACGCTTTTATTGTATTGGTGCCTAAATACAGACTAAAGCTGTATTGTACTGTACAAACACACAGAGGAAAAAGTAAGTTCTTGCTACTGAATGGTTTAGTCTTAGGTGATCATGCTTATAGCTTATAATTTTGATCTAAAATGTGCAGAACAATCTGCTTAGTTTCTAGTCTAACTTTCTAGGATCATCATAAAACAGTGATATGGCTATAACAGTGACTCCTATACCCACAGATGATCCTGAGGAGTGACCTGTGGTGGGTGAGCTACAGCACACCCTTCCACTGCTGCCTTCACACAGATTCCAGCATCTTCCTAAAACAAGTCCTCTCTGAGGCCAGGTGATTCATCTTTCTGCTTTTCCCTCTGGGCTGTGGCACATCCAGCTGTCAGCTGAAATAAGGAAGTCAGCACCACCTTTTCCCCTCCAACTCAGTCCAAATTTGGGAAAATATCTAGAAGTTACAGAAATAAGAATATCTATTAAGAAATTACCTTTACTAAAGGTGGTTTTATCTTGTTTTGTTTGTCTGTTTTGTTTTGTTTTTGTTTGGTTTTCCTCCACGGTAATGTGCAAATTTTGATCAGAATTGCCTGGTCCCAGAATACGGAAGATTCAGATGCAGGTCTCAAGTCCAGGGTGATTTGGATCAAGGATCAGGTAAATACCCTAAACTGGAGAGTACTGCTAATTTTGTGGGGAAATTTTCACACTATTCTCTGTTGAATATGTTGTACTTTGAAAAATAATAACTATTCATTGCATGAGCAGAAGAGACAGATTGACTCCATGGAGCTGTTTTAGAGTTTAGTGATGAGAACAGAGCAGTGTTTTCAGAGAGTTGGGTTCAGGTCACTGCCTTTCAAGGGGGGCAGGGATCCCTGCCTTTCAATGCCCTACGTGCTGAGCTTCCTCACTTCCAGCAGTGGGGTGGGGACAGAGATTGACATCAGAAAATCTTGGTCTGAAATCCTTATCAGATGCAGTGAAGAGCCAGAAAGTATATTACAAATAATAGCACATTGGCATTGGAATGACAGAGTTGTAGAAAGGACTAAATATTCATGACATATTCATTGTGTATTTTCTGGCACAGCAGAAATGTGTTTTCAACTCAGTCTCAGACATCACATTTTAGTAAAAGAGTATGCATACTGTGAATGTAATGTATATAGTGTATCTTTTAACAGTGTACTTAGACACTATTTCATGTGCAGTTGAGTATACTTAGAAATATTTTCCAAAATATCAACTTTGGCATCTTATATAACTTAAAATGTTAGATAGTTCAACACACAATTGCACACCTAAATGGAAAAACAATTGCATAAGAAAAATACCAGATTTATTATGAATGGTATGTAATTTTACAGGCACAGCAGCTTTCTTACAAGCACATTGTTTCTTTCTAGTAACTAAACGTGTTTTTTCCTCATTTTCATTCCCATTGTTGTATTGAAACAGTGTCTTGCAGTTAGCATAGTCCTTGCATGCAAACAAACTAGACTTTACAAAGAACTTCAAAATCAGTTGTATCTGGTGAAACTAGTTTAGCTGAGGAAATACTATATATAAATGAACAAGAGCATGGTGCCTTTTATTCTGAAGAAAAACTTGCCTGACAGTAATCCCCAAAACTTGCTTGACAATCCTGTGGACTCTAGTGTGACTGGGAATGGTAAGAAATCTGAAAGTCTGATGGAACAGGAAAATATATATATATATATATATATATCTTTTATTTTCATTTTGCTTTTTAGCTTCTTGAAAAAAATTAATTGGAGTTTGGCTAAAAGTTTGTAGTGAATGAGTCCAGAGGCTTGATCTCAGAAATATTGGGGAAATCCTTCGTCTGTTATTCTGTTAACAGAGGGAAGCCTGTGCACTGGGTGAGCTCTTGAGTTTTAAATCTATTTTTGTTCAGGTAACATTTTAATTTGTTATCCTCCCACTGAATTTGGTAAGGACTTGCCTCAGAATGGCCCAGTACAGATTAATTTTCCAAAATTACAACATTCAGAAAAACAGCAATTCTCAAGAGCAAACACATAATCTCATACATGAAACACACCTTGGGTTTTATTCATTTCTCACTGACACAAGGTGTAATTTAGTTGTCTAAACTGGAGTCATTCGTGATTTACGTCAGAAACAGGCCCACAAAGACTATTTTTAACACACAACCAAATGACATTTAATTTTTTCACATTTACTCCACAGTGTTGTTGTATGCATCCTCGGTGGCATTATTAAGTGGAGCTTTTCAAACAGACGAAGTATGTTACTTACTGTGGCTAAATTGTAATGAAAGAAGAGATGGCTGTTTGCCAATGAATGGTGTGTAGCTTGTAGAAGCATGTAATTACATAAATCACAAACATATGCAGAAGATGTTTTCTCTTTACATTTAACTGGTGTTGCCTGGAGCTGTAGCTGCTTGCAACTCTATTTAATTACCATAATTATTTTAAATGTGTATATCTGGGCAATCTTTGAGCTTTATGAGAATGTTATTCATACCTTATCAGTAAAAATCTAAAGGGTCCCATTCTTTCCCCAAAGGGGCTGCAGTAACCAGGTTTCTCCAGATTTCAGGCATAGGGTGGTTGCAATGTTTATATCTTTATTTTGAATTACAGGTTTGTTTTTGGTTTTTTTTTAAAAAAAAAAAAAGCCTCTGAAACTAATCAGATTTTGAAATCTCAGTAGACGCTATAATTTTGTGGTAGGAAATTAAGCATTGTACATTGTTTGTGGAAAGAAAGTACCTGAAGAGGTCCTGATTTGCTTCTTTTACGTCTTAATTTGCTGACTGTGTAAATGTTGTTTGGCCAAACAGATTGACAAGTGTCTAGGAAAGGTATTGACTGTGTTAAAATGGATACTTCCTATGGGAAATGTCAAAAGAGTCTGACAGACGAGCTGGGATTTTCCAGTTAATTGTGTGAAGCAGTCAAATGAGTTACAGTGGGGCATTTTCTAAATTCTCTTCTGAACTAGTGTAAACCCAATTCAAACACTGATGCTAATGGAGTTGCCCCAGAAATACCACAGGATAACACATGCTTTTTGTTCTTCTCTCATTTATGTCAGTTTTATATTGACTTCATGCCATTGATACTGGTCAAGTTATGCGTGGCTCAGACCAATACAAATGGGGAAAGACGTTCATCCTGATATATAGGATGACTTGCTAATGTAGACATGACTCAGTTTGCCCTAACTACTGTAAACTGATGGGTATAGAATTCCTTGTTGAATACAGTGGAAATGGTAAGACCCTTGGGGATAAGAAATCTGATAGCTAAATAACCAAAAGACCAAGCAGTAGGAACCATGAGCAACTGTCATACATAACTGATGGAGAATACTTATGAGTACAGATGCAGAATCATTATGCATGAAAGACCAAGAAAGGCAAGTATTATGAGAAGAGATAGTATAATTTATTAGTTTATATTTATTAAAACAAACAAACAAAAGAAACAACAACAAAAAACACAAAAACCACATTATTTTGGACAAATGAGCCCTTCATATGTTATAAAAAACAACTGGTCAAACACCTGAATGCAAAGATAGCAAAGTTCCAAATGTTTCATGTTCTAGCAAAAAAAGTAATTAGCAGTTTGAGAATTCCAGTTCTACAAGTAGGGTAAATATGGATTAAATACCCAATGGAGAATCAGACTACACAAACCCAACATTTCCACATTATTCAATGTCAGGGAAGTAGGATGATGGTTTGCATCTTGTCTTTTTCATCAACTGCTATCATTAACCTTGCGAGTGATGCCTTCTTAAAGAGATTTTGTAAGTCATGAGGTCATTTTTGTTTGGTTATAATGTGACATGCGACCTGTAGATCATATGTGCAGTTTTGTGATATGGCTTAGTCTTTTCTTCCACCACCCAAGAGAGAACATATACAAAGCATTATTTTCAGAGATCAGTTACTACAATTTCTCCTGAAAAAAAAAAAAAAAAAAAGCAAGCCTATGGAATGCCAGGGAACAATGCACTTTCCACATCAGAGAATGCTGAGTGGTTTGTTTAATAACCACAAATTATTTCAGGTAATTTGGCACCAATTTAATTGCACCCACAAGAATGTCCTCAAGAACAACAACAAAAAAATTAACAAAAGAACCACTCCTACTACCAACCCCATCAGGATGAGCTGAAGGCAAAATTTCCATTCATTAAGTTATGATTAGCCTTGCTAATACCTTGTCTATCAAATCCCCATACCATGCTGCAGACACACCAAAGGGAAACATTTACATGCATTTATGAAAAGGAAGCTGATGGAAAGTGATACTTTTCTCATGTATTAGAATGACAATAAAATCTTTCAGATGAAGGCACACACTAAAACAGTCATTAAAAATTCAGGTTATGAACAGCTGAAATTAAAATCCATCCAATGCATTGTCAGTTAATGTCTTTCATTAAAATGAAGAGCACAAGGACAAACACAGTGTTTGCTAACTTTGAGGAGCAATTAATCTGGACTTGTAGACATTCTTCTGCTCTTTTTCATTTCACTTATTTCCAAATCATTGTGTGATTGAAAGACTGATGGTTACGGTAACCTACAATCTCTGTAGTATCGGCAGCTATACAGAGGGTGATATATGCCCTGTCAGTAGGTTACAAAGCTCTTTGCTGAATAGCAGAAGAATGTGGGAATAGGAAATCCCCCTAGTTTTGCCTCTGGGAAGAATATATCTTGGTAATTTCAAACAGTGAAACCAAACACAGAGGTTTGAGAGATTCATTTTAAAAGCTGATATTGCAGAACTGAGGTGAAATTCCATTCAGTTCAAGTGTTTTGGATTCTCTGCAGCACTATGGAGAAACTTCTGTCTGGCCTCTCTGAAATGTATTTATCTGAGGCTGACCAAAAAAAGGTAGTGTCATAGAAAGAACAGAGTTCTTCGTAAATAAATAAATAAATAGATAGATAGATAGATAAATAAATAAATAAATGCCTTCGCATTTCTCCTCATGAAAGCCATGTTTACTATGGTTTTTTTCACAGTGGGGTTTTCCCAGTTGCATGGAGCAGATAAGAGCCTACAGATCAAGTTTTGATTATTTTTTTTTTAAGTCCCTGACTAAATATAAGAAAAAAAAAATCAAGCAAATTGAATCAGCATGATTTTTCCTTAGAATCTGGACAATATTTTGTTCATACCTCCTCAAGGACTACTCAAAAAAAAAAAAAAATTAAAATATTTAATCCTAAGTCAAAAGGGGACCGTGGCCTGTGTAATAGTTTAATTGTTCTCAGACTACTGTCCATGCCTCCAGCTTTGTTTCAAATGTCTGTGTTTTGGCTCTGATTGCTACATGCTCCACAGAGTCTACCTCAATATGTATTTATTTTATCTGTGAGTGTGCCGTAAGCAATTTGATCTTATTTTGTTGAAATCCTGTTCTTTATCATTGTATCTCTTTACTCAGGCCTATCTGTGATTAACTACACAAATGCTTTTACATTTAAACAGAAAATCTCAAATCTCTAAGTGATAAGAATTTTACACTATGGATTGCTTTGGAACAGTTTCAGCCTGAATTTCAATTGTTTTTCAATGGATTTCTTTGTATTATAACTGATACCGTTCCATAATTGGTGGGAAGGAAAGAGGAGAAAAATAAGCTCTACACGTTGATAATAATTCAATGACATCTGTGAGACAGATATTACTGCATGAAGATGGTTACCTAACTTCATTCAACTTTGAAGTCCATGAGATTGTTATAAATTTTGCAAAACATCTGATCATCTGTTAAGAATACATGGTAAATTCCCCATCTTAAAGTTATACCCATACAATGAAAGTCTGTAGTTCTTGAAACTTGAAGTGAAAGGGGCTGGATATGATTACAAATTAAACTGTAATGTAATCTGGGCTTTTCCAGTCAAGTTTTCCAGTGAAAGTTGAAGTTGGCTAACGATTTCTTTCCTGTGCACTGCCCTAAGGATCCGTTCTGTTTCTCCAGGGCACCTTGGCAAGAGACTAGCAGATATTTTAAACCCTTAATTAATGCCAGGTATTTCACTTCACTTTTATTTTTAAACATGAAAAAAATAATTGCTAAGCCAAAGGAAAAAAAAAAAAAAAAAAAAAAAAATTTTCCATTTGCCATTCATTACAGATGTCAGACAGCCACAAATATAGAAATGGTCAGCTGCAGGTGTAACCCAGTTCTGTTGTGTAATGCACACTCCGTTCCTATAACACTACTAAAAATGGTCTGTCTGGCTAATAAATAGCACTACCATTACATAGTAAAAGGTGAAAATTAATGTGAACGCTGCTTGTGAGTTAGTTATATTAACAAGCCAATCATGTAGTATTAGCAGATATAATGGCAAACAACATAAACTTTTAAGAGCTGAAAAAACTTTCATTCATTTCAATGTTGTGAATTTAAATTCTGTGCTTCAGGTAACTTTATTTCTTTGCATTTAGGAGGAAAAATACCTAGGAATTTTTAAATTAAAGCCACTATCTGCGTCACAATAAATAAATAAATAAATCATTGGGTACAACCCTGTATATATCACTGTTATCTCAGATACTATGCTGGTAAAGCCTTGTTGCCTCCATCAAAGGTTCTGGCCCATGAGCGATAGCCTTTGATAGCTAACTGGTAAAGAACTGATAACCCCTTACTGATAGTAAAACCTTTCCCACACCCAGAACAACAAGAGAGTGCAATCTAAAATGGCAGTGAGTAGAGGAAGATAATAAACAAACAAAAGACTAATTGATTTCTTCTACCTAGACACAGAGCTATGTCTGACCAGCAGCCCATCTGGCCGCATGTCCTCTTGCTGATGTTGTGTGGTACTTTGAAAAACTTTAAGACCAGAGCACATAACCTGTGTTCTCTCCCTGAGCTTTCTTCCAGATCCTGTCAGCAGTTGAGAAGGTTTCTGAAATAGACTTATGTTGATCATTATATTTAATAACCAGAAACAGATCTACCATCTCCAAATTATCTAATTCTTCTCTGAATCCACTATGGTCTCTACACCAGTGTCAATGAGCACCACAATTTAATTGTGTGCTGTGTGAAATGCAGCATGCTGTGAGTCACAGCATTTGCTAGGATTGTTCTTAGGTCACATTTGTATGTCCTCAAAGAGTTACTGTTGTGTGTAGTCCTAGAACAGCTTCCTCTCTATCCTGCACATCTGAGGAGAAACCACATGTAGTCTGCCCCAAGATGATAAGTAGGATGATGAGTAACATATTTTGTGGGTTGTTTGAGTCAAATGTATTAGTTCCCCCTCTCCATCTTCCTCCTATTCTTTTAATTTTATTCTTGGCTGCAGAAAAATCACTTAAGAAAAATGTACCTTGAAAGACCGACTGTTATGCTTGGCAATGGTTTGTTATGTCACTGTTCTTCAACACAATATTTGATCTGAACTTATTTTTAGGAGATAAATAGATTGAAAGAAAATTAATTGGAAATATTTCTATTTCATGTATTGGTTGGTAATACACATCAGAGGGTAAAAAAAATTAAAAGACAAATGTCTATCAACCAGAAAAGCACATCTGCTCCCAAAACTAGTCCTCTGAGTTCCTGTGGAAAACTTCACAATGATACAACATTCCTAACCTGCCTAAGCAAGAGCACATGGAAGAGCTGATAGTCTTTTTATGCTGTCCTATACCTCATAAATTATTTCAGTGAAAATTTTCTATTTCCCAAAGTTAAGCATGTATGACTTTGTTTTATAACTGCATTTATAATTGCACTCTGTCAGGTACTGCATTTACATGCATATTGCGGGAAGGAGGGGACAAAGGAGGCAATTTGAATTATTACATATTTACAAACTAATGTTAAATTCTCATCTTGGTCAAATTAATGTCAAAACTGGGACTTCAGTAAGAGCTGAATAAATCCTGCAGTTGTTTTGTTATTGCTTGTGCCCATGCGCCTGTGACTAACTGTAACTCCTCTAAGAGTGAACACACTATTTGAAAAATTTCTTGTCTCCAGACAGATCCTTTCTGCAGCTTTGAAGCAACTTGGCTTGGTTAGGAGTACTGCTGCACAAGACTAATCAATAGTTTCCAAGTGTGGGGCCAGAAGACACAGATGCAGGTCAGGAACAGGGACCCAGCAAGTTAGTCCATCTTCTCCCCACCACCACCATGCGCACGTTCACATGGGGTTTGGTTCTTATGGGCTTTAAGCAAGTGGAGGAGGGAGAGGCTTTTTTCATGCCAAGCACGGGCAGCACAGTACCCACTAAGAAAGGCAACATAATTCAGAGCAGAATTTGCCGTCTGTGGGTTTAACAGTTGTTTGGGGAAATGGTTGTAATTTTACAGGCCAGCTTCAGTAAACCAGACAAAACTGCCCTTGGTGGTCTCTGCTCTGAGTATAATTTTAAAGCTATTGAATTTCCATGGTTACTTCTAGCATGTTACCCCAGTGAAACCCAGATGAGATGTTGCAAGGAGGTATAGGATTACCTGGACATGTTCAAGGCCAGGTTGGATGGGGCTTTGGGCAACCTGATCTAGTGAAAGGTATCCCTGCCTGTGGCAGGGGAGTTGGAGATAGATAATCTGTAAGGTCCTTTCCAACCTAAACCATTTTATGGTTCTATAGGTATCACCCTGGAAAGAAAGGACAAGGAGATGGGATACTGTAGGATACCCGATTCCACAAGGAAACAACCTCAGAAATGGCCAAGAGGGGCAAGATCCTTCAGGAACTGCAGCTTCTTGCATTATCTCCTCTGCTGCCTGAGGTGAACCAGCAGTCCTTCAAGAAAGCAGATTGGAGGAAGATAGCTAATCACTTTTACAGTGTTAATGATACCCTAAGTTAAAATATTTTATGATTACCCATCACTGATCAAAATGCAAGTATCTGTGAAATGTTATTTAAGGAACTGAATGACAGAGAGCCAAAATGGCTTGGTATTGCTAAAGAGGGAGAAAGAAAGCATATCAAAGGTGCGTTAGTGTTTATATGCCTGCTCTTATATTCTGGAGTTTGTAGCAGCCACAGAAACAGTTTACTGTTATTCTTAGGAAGGAAAATGGTTATAAATCAAAGCTCAGTTAGTTCATAATTTCTACAAAGTGCACCTAAGAGTTGTCACTGTCCTAAACAAACTTCCACTCTAGATAATTATATTCCACAAGTGGTACTTCCCATTTCAGTCTTCAATTATAATTGAAATGACAGGAAACACCCCCAAGAAAACACCATTGTTATATTTCTATGAATTATAAGGTGTTTTTAGGATCCTTTAATAAATAAGTGTTGACTGGCTCAAAAACAAAAGGTGACAAGAAACGCAAGAAGAATTGTTAAGTTAGACGGGGTAGCTTTTGCAAAAAGCTTTGCTAGACAATATGTATGTGAATGCTGAGGTAACGTAGTATTTTTCATCTGTGTGTTATCTCTACATTCTCCATCCTTCCATTAACTAGCTTTTTTTCAAGAAAAAGGACAGGACTTTGACAGAGTCTGCCCCATAGAAAAAGGGAACAAGCTGAGAGTGAAATATGATTTTCTAAAACACATCAGTGGAAGCAGAAAGTGAAAAGAGGAAAGTGGGAAAGGGACAGGGTTATTAAAAAAAAAAAAAAAACTCAGGAAGAAAAAAAAAAGGAATGAGAGAATGGGAAAATGAAAGGGGAGAGCATAGTGAAGTAGCCATAAAAAGGAGACTATGAAGAAGGGTCAAAAAGGTAGTAACAAAGAGAAGGAGATGGAAAAATAATCACAGACAGAAGTGAAAGAGAAAATAAAAGGATATAAAAACAAAAACAGGAGATGGAAGGGGATCTAAAGACAGGAAACAGGAAAATGTGGGAAAGAAACAAGAGACACTGGTATTTAACTAACATATGTCGGCACGTTACTTCAGAGGGAAGTAAACACAGGGCAGTCATGCCAGTTAGGGCTACAGGATTAGAAAAAAGGGGCAAAGTCTTACTTTCCTCTTTTTTTAAAATATTGTTCAAGGCTTTGTAGCCTTTTCTTCTATAAAGGATGAGCTTTGTGAGGACTGAGAGGAAATGTTTAAAACATGTAATGTGTTCTGAAAGTGAAATGCAGATAGTAGGTGCAGATTTTCTCAGTAGGGGTTGCACCAAGCACAGCAGGCACAGTATGGGTGCTGACATCTCCAAATCATTCTGCAGTTCTAACCTTCTTTCCCAGCACTTGTAGAGTTTACCCTTATTACAGTACATTTTATCCTTATTATAGTATATTTTACAGAACAAGTGGACAGCTGGGGTTTTCAGGCATTATACTGCTTTGTATGGCT
Source organism: Anseranas semipalmata (assembly GCA_013399115.1). Taxonomy (NCBI): domain Eukaryota; kingdom Metazoa; phylum Chordata; class Aves; order Anseriformes; family Anseranatidae; genus Anseranas; species Anseranas semipalmata. The sequence goes on from VXAA01003136.1 coordinate 323,648, forward strand.
GCAGAAGGTTTTAAGCAATCCTAATACTTGATATTCTGGTTTTGTGGGGAGACCCATCTCTGCAGGGATGAGGTGGGTCAATCTAAACCATACAACAGGCTACCAGGTGCAAGCAGACACCATAAAACAGACTATTTTCCCTCTATTTTTAAGCTCCTTTTTTCATGTTAGAGGTCAGTGTCAGTGTGGTCACTGTTTCAAAATGTTTTTTGTAAGCAGTTTTAATGAGTAACATTTTAAAACATGAATTGCAAGCTCTTCAGTGAATGTGAGCTGGTGAACCATATTTTGTGCTGAAGTGAAGTGCATTACAATTAGACTCTTGCCCTGGAGTGATGAGGAGAGGCAGTGGGGTCTACCAGAGGCAGTTTTTCCTGGTGCAGGTGGAGCAGACCTTCCTCCACAGAGCCACAGGGGTCACGCCTGCAGCCTAAGGAAGGGCCAAGTCATGGGCCTCTTTAGCTGAGCATTCGCTGCCTTTGACTTCCAAGTGGCAGTGGCTAGGAGAAAGGTAGTTTTTATAGGTCTAAATTAAAAGATCCATCGAGTTTGAAAGTGTTTGCTAATTCTGTTGTTTTTTCTTAAAGAAGGCTTGGCAGACTTGGGCTCATAGGTGCCAGTTCCAGGCTATGGCAGCCAGTGGAAGCATCAACACCAGTACCACAAAACTCAGCCCTTATAATGGTAGGTGAAGTCTCCTGATCAGCAGAGGGGAAATCCGTAGGAGACTGAAACCTTTTCTTCCTTGGGCCAAGAGGAAGTCTCCATCCACAGCATCTGGAATATTTCTAATGTGCAACCCAAACATAATAAAGGTGTGAAGGCTAAAAATGGGAAACACCTACCACAGCTCCAACAGCCAAGGCAAACAGAAAAGAGCTCAGGAGTTATGGCTTCCCATAGCTTGTTCCTCAGACTTTTTCGTATTTCGCTGGCGTCCTCGCAGACACTGGCCCACGTACATACCAAACCCCAAATGTGTCTTAAAAAAAAAAAAAAAAAA
>VXAA01003136.1:324664-370300 GCA_013399115.1 Anseranas semipalmata
CCAACACAAAAGCCTTACGGATCAGAGGCAACTCCTGGCCCTAACTTCTGTACTACATTAACATGCTTTGCTTTTTTGTTGCTTTTCCTATTTGTTTGACTGGGGGAGAGGGGGGCTGTTTTTTTTTCAGCCTTTCCTATTCTTATGTCTAACATTTGCACACTACCAAACAAGAAGTCCGATCATCAGTTTTGTTTTACTCTATCTACTTTGTTTTACTCCACTGAGAGAAGCTATAAAAATTAAATTAAATTTTCATTTTCTTGTTTTAATGCTAAAAGAGAAAACAACCAAAGAATTAATGTGGGCAATAATCTGATTTTTCCAGCCACAGCATTATTGTCAGGGAGAGTATTAGACTGCTGCTTGATTTAATATCTCCGATTTACTGTGATTCATTATTTTCTGAGACAATCTTGACAACAAGTGGATTGTGTCTTTACTGTTCTCTCAACATTTCTAGCAATAATCTGTTTACTACATTTTCATCTAGAAAAAAAAAAAGAAACAAGAAGTTGAAGTTAAAGCTATTACATTGATCTTGAACAGCAGAAAGATGTTGCTTGTGGATTTATCCACTTGAATAAAAAGCTGAAATGAGTTCTACCTGGCAATCATCTACAACCCATGTAAAATCTATCCAGGTACTGGCTGTTGCAGAGAATTGAATGCATTTGGAAGAAAACGGTAGTTTATCACAGTGAGGCTGACAGTGCAGCAACAAACCACTGTCTCCTGTTTGTATCTGCAGACACGTGCAGAGGCCTATCTTGCTGCTCACGCGTATTATCAGAGTCCCTGGCTACTGTGCAGCCAGTTTGTCTAAAAACGATTTCTCAGATATAATTCAGCTGCTGGGTACCTCAGTTTTTGCGTTCTCCATTTAATTCCAAGTTTAAATATTAGCGAGCATACAAGCCTATGAAAAGAAGTCAGCATGTTTGCCTCATGGTAAATTGATTTCACTAATGACAATGGCACCCAGATTGCATTTGGGCGCAGGTTTGGAATTAGGAAGTTTTCTTCCAGTGGATTTCACTTGGCTAAACTAAAAGTAATCATAGATTCCCCTATGAACTCTGTATGGAGCTGTAGAAATCATACTTTACTTTAAAAGAACCTTGCTGTTAGCCACAAACTTTTTTTCAGTGTGTGCTGGCACCTGTAACCTGCAAGCACTGAGCTCTGTGGGGCTGATCCAGAAAAGCATTCACCGAAATGTTTGACTTCAGGTCCTGTTGAGGGCCAGTTCCTGAAAACAAAGCTAATCACACATTTGACTACTTTATTGGATCGAGACATGGGCAGCCTCCCTCAGAGATGGATGTGTCCGTGCTGTGCTGACAAACATTCACACCTGGCGATGAGGCAGACATCTCCTACAGGCTCCATACCCCACTCGGCTATTTTAGGACAGGTTAGGGACCAGTATTGGGTGGGGGTTATTACACAAGAAAAGGTCAGAAGTTTGCCTGCCTGCTTAAACCAGCAAAATCTGTTTTTAATCTGTGAAAACACACCGAAACACCCTGCTTGGAGAAAAAGGTATGTTGTATTTTTCCTGAACACTCTTCTCCCTAGTGGCAAGTTTCTCCTTCAAAATGATATGCACTGCTTTGCTTACAGGACTTTACAGAAGAATTTGCGTGGGTTAGTGAGGGGAGGGAATACTCACATTTGCAGAAACACAGCATCCATTAAAGCACATGAGGCTCTGGTGGTTCCCCTCCCCAGCTGCTACTAAGTTTATTTGCAGCCTGCAGCCTGAAAACGGGGCTGTGGCCCATCTGCACCCCGTATGTGGGAATTCCTTTCCACTATTGCTGCAGAAGCGTGGATCCAGGAGACCCTCCCCTAACCTCCTCTCAAATTCCCCTCCAAGCTGACCTAATTGGAGCCAGAGCAGACACCACCAAAGACCGCAGCGTCCCGGGGAGGGGGCCAGGGGCCGCGCCGCACCGCTGATTCTCCCAGGTCCCCTGCGGTTCCCTCCCTCCGCAGCAGAGCTGTGAGGTTAAGCGGCGTAGCAAACCTTGTGTGGGCCCCTCTGCATGGGGCGGGTTTCACCCTCAGAGCAAAACCAAGTTTCATGCTGGATGGTGGGGCAGGAGCGGAAGATCAAAGAGGAAAATTCAGTTGGCTGCAACACATGTTCTGGATCTGAACCTTTCCCACTTAAGCAGCAAAGCTCACGCTCACTGCACAATGGTGCTGGCGTTGAGGGAGTGCTGTGTGTAAGTGTATTGGGAAGAAAAACCAATGAGCAATATTGAAACTTGTCTTTTGTCCAGGAGGAAAAAGTTCGTTTCTTCGTATATCCTGCGCCTGCCTGGAAGATGTTGAGAAGGGCTGTCTTAGAGTGGTGCGGGCAAAGGTCTTGTATTTTAAACCTTTGTTAAGGGGAAAAGGATAGGCATGGGAGGATAGGAGAAAGGAGAGATGAAAATTAGCAAATGTAACAGCAAGCAAAAGCATTTGTGAAGGTGTTGGTCTTGAGAAGACAGGAGCTAAGGTTTTGAGGGTTCTTTACTGTTACACGGATATGAGAATAAGCATTACAAAAAGGCTTGTGTGAATAATCAGGATAACACTTTGAAACAAATGCTTGTGTAGTACAGGAAGGGCAAATGTCTGCGGGCAATCTAAATCTACCTGCAGAAGGTTTTAGACGTTTTAGCAGGTGCATAAACACCCACTTTCAAGTATATATATCCGTGGTTCAGCTGAGTATTTGGTGCCTGAGGCCATCTCTGCCCAAAAAGTGAAGTCACATTTAAAGTAAGCTGTGACCTCTGGATCAAAAATAATAAAGTCACATGCTCAAGAAGAGGAGACAGTGATGGGCACACATCATGGTTTTAAGGCTCAGGTTTGTTTTGTTCACATTAATTTCTTTAATTTTTCCCCTTTCCTTTCCTTTCCTTTCCTTTCCTTTCCTTTCCTTTCCTTTCCTTTCCTTTCCTTTCCTTTCCTTTCCTTTCCTTTCCTTTCCTTTCCTTTCCTTTCCTTTCTTTGTTGTATGAAATTTTGTTCTTTTTCATAGCGATTTTTCTCTCAAGAAGTTCATCTTTGTCCAATTTTTTTTTTTTTTTTTTTTAATAGAATAGTTCATTTGGAAGGGTTCCACTTCAGGGCTATCCAAAATTTAAAGCTTATTATTAAGGGCATTATCCAAATGCCTCTTGAACACTGACAGGCATGGGGCAGCAACCACCTCACTACGAAGCCTGTTCCAGTGTTTGACCACTCTCACAGTAAAGACATTTTTCCTAATATCTAGTCTGAACCTCCCCTGGTGCAGCTTTGTGCCATTCCTGCAAGTGATAATTTTTTCTAAAATTTATGGTGTGTAAAAGCATGTTAAATTTGGCAAAACTGTTTTGCTTTTCATAAGTAAATGCAGAGGTGCTGAGGTCTAATTCATGGCTGTGGGAACTCCTGCCATGGCCCCCCATTTCATATTTTACCCGCAGCATTTCTATGGGAGATATTCTGAAGAGAGCTCCACAGGTGTCCTTTTAAAACTCCCTATCTTGACTTTGGATGTGGTAACTGCTGGGGACAAATTCCTATAGAAATGCTGGTGACTTTGCAGAGATGAATGGGGCTTTCAGATGTTCAACAGCTGCCAGAGGTGCTTGCTGGGAAGACACTTCAGTCTTCCTCTCCTACCTGCAGTTTGATCACTTCCTTGCCGTCCCCATTTCTGTCGTGTCTCACTGATTTTCTTGATCACCTTAAAGGAAAAATACTAGTTTTTGTTAAGGACTTGGACTTGACATCGTTACATGATTTGTATTTCTCAAGAATAGACAAAAAGGGAATGGTCAACCTCAGAGTCTGGGAGTTTTGCCTGCAAATAACAATCTATAATACCTATCCTCTTTGCCATAATAAACCAAAGTCTAGTCCTCCTCTGTTCTTCAGAGGGAAAGCTATTATTCACTCTGGTATTAGCCACTACCTTATTTATTTCTTTTCTATGGTTGTTAGTATTGAATCAAACTTTGTTTCTAAGGTTTACAGGGAGGAAAGATGGTTTTAATATAGGCTATAATTATGTATTTTGCCTCAAGCCACTGACACAAACATGTATTTGCTCAAGGGTCACCAGAGAAGTGGTTGAGAGCACCTAAAGATTTTAATTGGAATTTGATTCACATTCGTGTTCAAGAATTCAGATGATCGTCTTATCAGAACAAGTAAAGCCTTAGAATATTGAAGTGAAAATCTTGTAGGAAAAAGTTTTCTTGTGGTATTAGCAAAAAATCTTGGTCAGGGCCGAAATTCCAGGGAAGTTGACTTCCTCTTATAATTTTACCACTTCTATTTTAAATTTAGGAACTACAAGCAAAAGGAACAACTTAAACCTTTTGGCTTTTAATTCAAAATGGTTCAAGCTAAGTAATTGGGCCTTTTATTCACTATAGAAAAAAGTGCTTCAGAGGTCTAGCATTAACCTCAACCAGCTAACTTGTGTGACAGCTACAAATTTTTATTTCTAGGATTCCACCTCAAGTAAATACTTGTTAAGCATTTGCATTTTTTGTAGTGATGTTAAAGTCAAAATGACTGCTTTGCTTCTTCTGTATGTGTCTTGGAGAAGAATTTTTCTATGAATTCTGTGGAAGCTTGTTACCACGTTAAATGCCGAGTTTTCACTAAATCCACACCTGAAGGGTGAGTAAATGAATCCTGAATTTTACATTTGAAGGTATGTGTATTTTTCATGGATTTTTGCCAACTAGATTCTGGATTTAAAGAGACATTGTGATAACCTTAACCACACTGTGGCTAGACCAAACCCCAAAGATCTTGTTCCTAGGGGCACTGCTCTTTGAAGTGGCATCACTGACAGTTTTAGCTACTGTAGGTATTTATGAGGTACAAAATGATAAAGTAAAAAGGCATAAAATGTGATTTTAACAGCATAAGCATCACCAGACTGGATTATATTCCTGTGCTCCAAGCATTTACTTGCTCAAGTAGTTTTCTTTTCTCTCAGTTCTTCTCTTTTTTCCTTTTCTCTTTTCTTTTTTCCATGAAACTGCCCTGAAGAAACATAAAAGCAGAGTTTGCCAACTACAACAGAAAACCTCTAAAAGCTCAGATGTATATATTTACTATGACTTGAACTTGCAGCTCTTAACTAGTGCTGTATGTTTAGCCTATTTACTCACTAAAGTATTTGGAGGAATATCTGTGCATTTCCCACATTGCTTCCAGTGTTCTGCTTTGTTTGTTGGTGATTTATTAATGATACTTGTGATTTATTACTGTCACTTTATAGATTATGTGCAAATCAGTGACAAAGCACTATGTGGACTGTGCCTTGTTAGTCATAAAAGCATTCAAGAAGCCATGAAAATCAGTTAAGCTTGAACCTATTGAATGAAAGAGCATAGTGCTGTCTATTGATCAGTAGCCTTTAGATATGTAATGAGGAGTAGTACTTTGGACACTGTCAGATAGTGTTTTCCTTTGGATCTGATAAATTACACTTTTTTGTGTTAGTGGTTTGAGACTTGGCATAGAACACTTGTATTGGTATTTCTTTCAGCTCTAGCATTGTGGTGAACTTAAAAGGCCAAGGCAAATAGATGTTGTTATTTTCTTTTCCAGTACAGTTTTAGCCATTCAGTTAACACTGATCTAACTTTTATATATGGCAGAAAATTGAGGGCCTGTAAGTAGTTTGCAGAATACATTTACAGCTAGCGTGCATATGTGCATGTTATACACAGTCTTTCTCTCTTACATGAATAACTCACCTACATATTTGGACTACAGGTATCTAATTTCTTTATTAATACAGAAGTTATTCTGAGTTTCTTATTAAGTAGGCAAGGTGTATGTAAGTTTAACAGTCCTCATTTGTTGTTGCCTTGGAAGGTACTTTTTTTCTATTTCCAGTATTGGGACTTGATTTTTTCCCACTTTGCCGTTTTTTCAGCCATTTACACAAAAGCAGAGCTGTCTTGTAGGTAGAAAGTTCCTACTTTTTGAATAAAGTTGAAGGCAGAGCTTGTGGTGCATCACAACCCAAACCTTACATCTATGTCACCCTCAGAAGGTTATCCCTGTTAATGCTAACAGCCAAGCGCTTCAGAGGAACACGTGTTCAGAGGTATGTTTCTCTGGGTCAGAGGGTGAGCCTGTCCCTCTCCCCTCTGTTCCTGTCCCTTTACAAACAAAAACAAACAAAAAACAAACAAACAAACAAAAAAACCATAAATATTCAGAAGAATAAGCCCAGTAGCCTATTTTATAAACAGGATTACGGGCAATAAACTTCTTTTTCTGGATGTTAGTTTTCTAATGACCCCTTCAGTGTTTGCTCAGGTAATCTGCATTCAAATTAGTTCCTCTCGAGTGAGCCTCATTTCAGCAATAGTAGCCTTAACCTCTGGGGACTGGCTTGGCTGTACAGAACAGTGATAGTAGTTCGAGCATCAGCAGTGCCCTGGTACATCAAATAAATTAAAAGGTTCTGTTAAACTCAAGTTTAAAATTTTTTTGGCAGTGCTTGCAGTTAGAGGCAAAATCCAGTGACACATCTAACACTGAGAGCAAGACCATGGCTTTGACCCAGTGTTTTCTGCCTTTCAAGTGCATGAGTGTTTGGTCCCCTACTACTGAAAAAAAAAAAAAAAGTACAGATATAAGCAGAAATGATATAGTAAGAAGACTGTTTTCTCAGTCTGGAAAGGCTGGGGGACAAGGGAAATGAAGTATTTATGAGCCTTTATTTGAAGCTACTATTTTTCAGGCTTTCTGGAACATGTGTTTTGAGGCTGACTCTGGAGACCCTAGTTGTATCAGTTCTTTTTTTCCAGCAAAAATTTCTCAGTTAGGTCAAGCAGTAGTGACAATTTCAGCTCACAAATAAAAACTGTTTGCAGAGGTGGGTGAACCGCGACTTATCTGTTGCTTTAGCTACCAATTTCAGGACAGAAGGCCTGCAATTAATATTCTGACCTTTTCAGTCTTTCCAGTTACTTCTGTAAAATTAATACAATTAATTCCGATCTTAAACTGTTAGCAGATTCAAAGACTCTCTTGGCAACACTGTAACACAGTGACCACCTAAATAGTAAATGAAAACATAACTAAAAAAAGTCAAAGCTTAGCAACATCTGCAGTATATTAAGAAAGGTTTTGGAGCTCTCACACATGACCTATGTGCCCAGCATCTTTGCAGAATGTCTTTTACTGCAGCCTACGTTTGCTCTGGTCTTTCTCAAAATTGGCTTAAAGGGCAAATATTATCTAATGACGACATTAATTGACCCAATGGAAAGGATATAAGATACATAAGTGCTTACCATCACAAATCACTATTTTGTATGTAAATTTTAAATAAAATGAGTCAAGGTCCATATCTAGCTCATTTAATAAGTGTTTCTTATTTCACAAAAGCAAGTATAATGAAGTTACAGAATTACCAAAGTCTGGTTGAAAGGAATATTTATAGCTACAAAATATTTTGAGGTTAAAGTAAATACTTTTTGGTGACTGTGTAGCAATCCTGATACTAAGTTTTGTCTGCCTGCTGTCATTATCAAAAACCAAGCCAAATCAGAGTCCCAGCACTTTGAATTTCATTCCATAATTTGGATCATTTTCTGGTGGACAATACTGAAATATTGTCAACACCCAGATGAGTCAAATAACTAAAAAAGTCACCTCTAAATAATGTTTTGATTCGTAGTATAACTTGCTGTAGAAACCAGATAAACTGGACTGAAAGGTTAATCAGAAAAGCCTTCCATTTGTTTGCTTCCAGTCTTCAGGGTTCTGCCCAATTTTCTTTCTGCCTGTATCTGTACTCATATATCCTTACCTACCCAGAAGAATATCATCTCAGTCACAATTTCAAAGAAAGCTATGTGTATGCAGTCTCTCTCATTAATATGTGACATATTCTTAAAGACTCGTTTCATCCATGCTGCCAGCAGTGAAGGGCAGCAGTAAGGGATGTATATTATTCTGTCCATGTTGAGTAAAATCCTACTCTGTGCCCTGTCCTACAGGAAATAATACAGGAAGGAAGGAAGGAAGGGAGGGAGGGAGGAAGGAAGGAATGAAGGGAGGAAGGAAGGGAGGGAGGGAGATGGAATAATGATTGTTGAAGAAGTANGGGTTTCCCTTCTCTTTTTCTCCATAAAATTGTGTCTCTTCATATCCTCATTTGGCTTCCACACCCAAAGTATAAAAGTATTTAGCTAGTGGTGTGCCTGTCATTACCCGCTCTGTGTGACTTAGGAATTTTAGTAAAATTGAAACTCAGAAGGCTTCATATATGTGGGACAGGGCTGCCACTGTTAGCACTCTTACAAGACCTAACACATTGCTGGTACTTAACTAATAATAAATAATAGCAATAATGACAAAAGCAATGACTGGTTTGAACAGAGCATTATGCTCTGTCTAGCATGGACAGTAAAACCTTCTAATGGAGTGGTTTGTGTAGGATTGTTAGGAGACAGTAACAGTCCAGTAAATTTACTGTTTCTCTCAGTGAAGAAGGACACATACAGATGCACGGCTTAAGGAGAATATTTATCAGTGAGTGATTTGCAGCATAAACTAATGTGGCACAAAATAGTGCTTTTTATTAATGCACTAACTTAATTATAGATGCAGCAAACAAGGGTATTTTGTGTGTACTGAATGACTATTATTAAAGTAAAATACAACAAAAATTGGGATACCCTTTCTTGAGAACCAGTAAGATGCATTTCATATTTTGTGGTATTTATCTTGACTTAGTTTCTGATTTAGGGACTGATTAAGCCAGAATATCACCAAGCTGGCTATTTCTTGACTGTACAATATTGCTTGAGAGACACACTAACATCCACCTAATTTGCAGTGGCTGCTGTAGCTAGCCTGGTCCTTAGCACCCGACAGTCCTACCCTGGGGTCAGCCAAAGCAAAATTCTCCTAAGCTGCTTAGTCCTCCAGTCCATGTTACTCCATGTGCCTCATGCATATATTGTTTTTTATTCAGGTGCCCTAGGGTTTTTTCTTGGAGACAAGTGATGATGAAGATGAATTCTCAGAAGGACTTTGGTAAGCTGTCAGTGCTTGAATATTTTTTTTTTAAATAATAGAAATAAATAATAATGGCTTTGTTGTTATTGTTTGATTACAATAATATTGTAAAGTGAAAGCAGAATCTTGATCCCAACCTCCACCTGCCCAGGGCTAGACTAAAGAGAACACTTTTACTATTGTTGAAGTGAAAATCTCTCAACACCAACTCAATTGGTTAAGAAAAGAGGATAAAAGCATAAATAGGTTGATTTCCTTAAGCAGTTTAACACACTATTGATCACAGAAGTTGTTTTTTTTCTTTTTTGTGTGGCTTTCTGTTGTTGTTGTTGTTGTTTGATTGTTTTTTAAAAATAAATAAATTTAAAAAAAGCCAACTAATATTCAAGTAGGTAACAAACCTGCCTTTGTGAAATGGGATTTTCTTTGTATAGCACAGAAATAATTCCATCCATAAAATATTTACAAGAGCCACGAGACTGTAAGGGACCTCCTGAATCTTTGAATCCAGAGTTTGCTATTATATGACTACATTAGTAAAAATGATGTTAGTAATAAATTTGTATATATTCTGCATGAACTCATGAAATTTCATCTTAAAATTAGCATTGTCCTAGTTGTGCTCTGTTCCAGGATCCTGCCTTACTGAAGGTTAGATACAATCATATCATTAAATGTACTTAAGTACCTGTATTTAGTACTTAAATGTACTTAGTTTGTCACACTGAACTTTTTTAATGTATTTTATGTTTTTCAACATTGGACACACCATGACACAAAGTAACTATTAAGTCCTTTCAAAAGACATTTGTCTTGTTTACTTTGGAAAAGACAGTGCAATCTTCAGACATCTATGCCAGTATTTTGGATAAAAACATTTTTATTGAAAAATAAAACTGAAAAATAAAATTAGTATTGGGCTTTGTTTGGTTGGGTATGTTTTTTTTTTTTAAAAAAAAAAAAAAAAGTTCCAAAAAAGAGTCCAAGTAAGTGCTATAAATTATTTTATAAGAAGACTGTAGGTTACATATTACAAAACAACTAAATGAAACTAACCAGAAAGCCCTGGGATTAGGCAGATGAAAAGGCCATTCCAGATGGAAAAGAGCTCAAGAGTCAGAGCTGCACAGAGTCCAGAATTCTCTGTCAAAATTAGGTTATATTAGTGCAGTCTTGAAAAGGAGGTTGGGAAAAGAGGCAGAGTTAAGACAGCAGTTTAACCGTGTTTGACAGGCTAAATGGAATACATTTCCTAGCTCCAAATGGCTGCACAGTGCTCCTGTAATGGTGTTTTGCTCACAGCATAATGAGAAGAGGGAAAATTATTTCATTTGTCCAGACTATAATCAATCACTTCCAGGAAAAGAAGTCTTTCATGATTTTCCAGCAGCCATAGGAGTTGTTAAACATATTAGTTAGTTGTAGAAATTACCTTATGAAAGAAAAAAGAAAGAAAGTTATAAGAAACAAGTAAGATGCTCAAAATTAACCTACAAATTTATGACCATTCTTAGTCTTTCTTGTGTTTGTGCCGAGATGCATGCCTTTTTTCCTTACTGTCTCCAAATTGCCAATAACTATAAAACCATGAAAGCATAGAAAGGACGGAGAAGTCTCAAAAGAAAAGGGATTTTTCATCTGGCAACATGTCCACCCCAAAAGTCATAAAGGCCTTTCCTGAAACTTCAGGATTGCAAAAGCTCACTGAGTTTTGCCAGATTACTTGCTTCTGATGGAAATTCCCTGATGATTCTGGTGGTTTCTGGATAGTGATATAAACTGTTACACAAGGATATGGTTATGGTAATCAAATGATTAAAAAAAAAATAGTCTGCACAGCTATAATATCCAAGAATTTGAGTGTTTAAATCTGTGTTGTCTTATCTAGTCATGAGAATATTATCACTCCCAAATTTATACGGTAGGAAAGCTGAATCACAGGATGGCCAGTCTTGTTCCCGTTGAAGTTAATGCTAAAATGCCTGGAGAGTATCTGTGGTGTATAGGATGCAAGACCAAACCAGGCATACCCAAGATTTCATTGTTCATGCCTCTGTGTGCTTAAAAGGGTAAAGACATTGCCCTTTATTTTTTACGTCTGCCGCATGCTCTGAAAAGCTTTTTACTCAGGAAGTGCAAGAACAGAGTCAGTGTTTCTACCCTTCCTGGACTCTCCAGAGGCTTGGACAGAGGGAAAGAAAGAAACAAGCCCAAAATAATCTCCTGGATTCAAAAGAGATGGCCCATGAACGAAGTAAAGAAACAAAGTTAGAGAGCACGCTAATTATTAGCTTCTAGGAGTCATTTGACATCCAGGAATTTCCTACAGGCAATATTGTGTCCAAATGCAAAATTCTGACATTTTGAAAAGATTCCCTGGAGGGCCTGCCTTCCAGGTAACAGATTAATATCAGGTAAATTTGTTATTGAAGCAGCAATGGGTACAGTCTCAGTGAGGTCCTGCTTATGCATACAGACTGCTGTTCTGCCTTGCAGAAGTCAGGAAAGTCATCTGTGTTGTATCACCCTCCTTTCAATGCCACCAGAATCAGTCTGATAACTTGGAAAAAACTGGGTTCATTAAAATAATAAGTCAGTTCAGAAGCAGATAGTTATAACACATAGGTTTAGATATTATGTAGCTACATGTCAGTTTTATGGACATAATTCTTCAGTTTTAATTGGGCATTTTAATTTCACCCCCAAAAAAAGAAGCCAACTGAATACTTCCAACCCCATTTAATTCCCATCTCTATGTGCAGCTTCACTTTATGTTTCTTGTAACAAAAAGGCTTTTAAGGTTGATAAATGGCTGCAAAGATTTTGCTTTTACTTTGTTGCTTTTCTGTTTATTTAACCAAGAGCAGTTCTTTTAGTCCTGACCTCAGTCTTGTCAAATAGACTGTGTTTGTCAAACTGCTCATGCTCCCATTAAGTCCTAGCTGTTTCAATTGTCACGTTTGATGAATGGCTTAAATGCTCCTAGCATCATTAAAAGCAGGGATACTGAGAGAAGTATTATGTTATACCGAGTCCAAATACACACCATAAATAGGAAAATTCCAAGCAAAGAAAATCTTTTATTCCATAAAAGAAATTGTGAGTGGTTTAAATATAATCTCTTTTAAAGCTATCTTTCATAGGTGCAGGAGACAAGGAAAAAAACCCTCAGGTTTCATGTTTGGTATTATCCCTTTATGGTTAAAGAACACTGGTAGCTTTATAAGCATATTTATACAGGGTTTCTGCAAGTGTTTGGGACTGCCTGGGGGAATGGTCCTGATAAGTGTGACTAAAGTGACGGAGCCATCCCACAGTGCTTTGTAGTTCCAAGGGTCTGCCTCTCCCAAAACAGAGATTGCTGTTCCTGCGAGCAAGGGCTTCCTCACAGAGAAGTCATGCAGCACAGCACTTACATGTTATTTTTCCCTTCTAGATTGACAGCGGCTCCAGAGTGCATGGTGCTGCATGCTCTGGCCCAGCCCCAGCGGTGCCCTTAGCTCTACCCACGTGAGTGGTAACCACCGCTGAGCTCTCCTTAATGACCTGCCGGTAACAGCGGTGCAAGCTCAGGCTTGCCGGAATTTGGCAGAGAGTAGTTCTCCAGTTACGCTCAAGCTAACATTTCAGTTTATATTGTCTGGTGCCCTTGTCTGCCCTTTGTCGTACTTACAGCACAGTGCTAGCGAGAGGCAGAGTTCAGGATTAGTGCTGGAAAGTTGGGTAATGGCTTCAGCAGAAAGAATAAATATTTTTGTGGTTGTTGGGATGCTGGGCTTTTTTTAACTGTTAAAGTCTATCTAAAGGCCAAGAAACTTCTGTTCTGATAATTTTTTACATTCTTGAGCCAGATGAAATTACTCGGATCAATATTTATACAGATACATTTAAATTTTCAAAGTTACTTCTAAACTGGTAACATTGCTATGATAATTAGGCTCTAGTCAGAGTTACTGTTACTTTTTTTTTTAATGATTTTGTTTAAAAAAAGCATTGCTTCAAATTGTAATTATAACTATATGTGCATGTAGATACAGTGTGGTCCTAATATTTTCGAGTGCTACTCATGAAATTTTCATCATGAATAAGTACACTGCTGCAGTATATTTTTCCTGGATAGTGATAAAAGCCATTAAAATGAGGACAGCAGGCAAATCGTTAAAGAAATTCTAAAATGGCATCAGAAGTAGGTCCTCAAAGTTTCTATTTTCCCAAGCTACAGCAGATCTTTTTTCCCTCTGTAGAAGATAGAAAGGATTTATTGATCTCAGTCTTATATGAAACGTGGAGAAAGCAAAGAAACTTCCAGTTGTGTCAGAAACTATATCTAATATTACCAGCTTTTTGCTTGCAGTGAATTTAACTCTCTGCCTAGTTGTTTGAGTGTAAGCAATGGCAGAAGTTATCTCTCTGCTATTGTGGCTAACTCAAACTTCTGTCAGACCATGCAGGACATCAGATAGTGAGCTTGAGGCATCATTAACCTGACCTATTGATTTGCATCACAGCCAAGGAACAAATTTAAAGATGCATTGAGAAGGATTAATAGTTGATTCATTTAAATCCTTTTTCACTTTCTCAGATGCCATATACAACAGAGCACAGAGGTGGGCTGGGGTCTTCCAGCAAGTTACCACTTCCAGGGAGGATGTGAGGATGAGCATCTAGCTCCATCAGAGTCCCGCTCCTGCTGCCTGACTCCACTAGGCATACTCAAACCACCCCTCTCTCCCCACTCACCCTCTGGGTAAGTGATGGTGTTTGTTATTTGCTCCTGGGTGGGTAGGTGCTTTGCTTTGTCTGGCTCTTGCTGGATTTGATTGCCCAGGTTTTTATGTATTTAGATCGCAGTCATCTGGACATCAACTATGCAAACTTACTTAACACTTTTCATCCAGATAAACCATGAAATGGTATTACTGTATTTGATCAATAATGTTTGCTTCTGTGCTGGGGTGCCTCAGGTAACTGATGTTTGTCACCTAGGACCCTAAATACATATTTGGTATCCTAAATAGTTTTATTTTTTTAATCAATAGAGTTCATCATAATCCTTTCATTATTCACTGAACGATAACACTGTTAATGAAAAAGTACTTTCATTAGAACAAATGCTTTTTTCAGCCTCGACTGTATTCTTGTTTCTATCTGTGCCAGATTTAAATATGAATCAAAACAAAGTAGAAAATCTGCAATCATTCTCTGATGAGGCTTCCTGCATTTATAATCATGATTTGTTGGTGTTACTGGGTTTCTGGAACCCTCAGGAGCACTGAAGCCTACAGAATATGCATTCATTTGTTCAACCACATTCAAACTGGATCTATAGGAACAGGCCCTGCAGTTAATATTGCTTTCTGTGGGACGGGGTAGCTGCATTTCCAAATTAAATGTGAGTATGTTACAAAGCATAGGTCAGTTCTGAGCCCCCAGCCCACACATGCTCTCCCACTGAAATCTGTGAGACTAGTACTTAGGTGAAAACAGACTTGGAGGTCTGCAGGCTCAGCTGGTCTCTAATGAAATGTGATCTTAACCTGGAAAAGTGAGATTGGGGATGTCAGTATCTACTCACTTCTTAGATCAGTGAAATGGAGAATTTGGCTCATAGTTCACTGAAAAAGCATCAGTAAAGTTAAAACAAAACATAAGAAAAAGCTTGTTTGCTTTGCCCGCTTGTTCAGTATTTAAAAGATACTGTCAGAAGTTTTGAAGTGAGCACTGCAGTCTTTTCCTGGAAAGCATCATTGGCAGAAAAAGAATTTTCAGCAGAACTCAAGAACTGAGGGAAAAAAGGGTATAAATCAGCGAGCAAGTTGGCCCACGGGCAGCCAAACTACAGCAGCCTCATTTCCTATGGATTTCTGTCTCCTCAACCTCATCATCTGCTTTCCAGCTCTCCGCCACCACCGGCCCTGCCGCTCCTTCAGGGCCTGGCAGGGAGGACCATCTGCGTGGCCAGGCCAGCGCTGCAGGCACGGTCATGGGCCAGAGAGCACTGCCAGCACACCTCGGCCGTGGCTGCGAGGCCCGAGGCTGTCCTGCTTTTCTCTCCCTTGAGTGCGAAATTTGGCTCCCTTGCCTCTCGCTGTCCCCAGTTTGTGCAGGGCTTGTAAGGGTCTGCCGGTCATGGAGACCTCTGTCCTTCTGCAAAAAATAGTTAAAACTGAGGGGAAAGAGCAAGCGGATGATAGACAAACATTCCCAGAGCACAATTCTGTTGTAACCTCATTTCCCTAAGGAACTGTATACTTTTGTGAGTAGTCGGTATATTTAGAGATTAGATGTTTCACTTATTTTTAAAAACAAGCAAAAAGATACATAGAAGCAATGCCAGAGAGGTGTCGCCATGCTTCCTCTGAGAACTTAGCCACAAGGCCATTCCAGATGGCCATAAACCCCACAAAATATATATGCCAACCCTACTGCCTGTACCCCTTGGGTTAGGTAGGCCACACCAGAGACACTGAGGACTGAAAGCACAAGATCCCTCTGGCAAACAAGCATGCCTGCCATGTGCGGTCGTCCCCAGGACTGCCACATCTATGTGATCTAGGCTGGTTAACATCTGAAAGACAGTTTGAAACTGAACAGATGAGTCTGAAATGAAAAAGGGGCAGTAGCTTCTCCCTGGGAACGGCCCTGTTGGTGTCGGTGAAATTACAGCACACTAGTTTATTCCAGCATTTCTGAGCTGGGGATTTCTTTTTAATAATGTATGTCAGATTTCCTCTCTAATGACCTACTAGAATTCTAACACTAACTCAAATGCAGCTATGATATCCTCAGTATCCTGCAACATAGTTGGAAGAACAAATACAAGCTTTTCATTTTCTTTACTCTGGTTTGCTTGCTTGCTTGTCACTTTGGTTTGCACATGAGTGTTTGCCTTGTGCCAGTCCCACCCAGAAAGAAAGCTAAGGCTGGGTGGTAAATAAGGCACAAAGATAGTGTCGACATAGATAACAATGATGTTTTGGTTTGGTTTTTTTTTTTGGTCTGTGGCTTTTAAGAAACAAAATTTTAAAGAAATTTTGTGTCATTTGAAATATTCTAGCTTTTGTTAAAATGCAAATGAAATTTGTACAGTTTTATTCAAATCAAATAAGTTAGGAGTAGCTTGTTTTGCTCAGTTTTGAAATTCATAAAGGTGTGACGGAAAAGAATGATTTTCCCTGATAGTGAAATATTAAATCACCATCAGAACTTGCTTCTGGGCTCACAGGCAATAATGTGTGTATCTTCTGTTCTCTATTTTACTTTTGCCTCACATGCATAACATGAGAGCCTTATTTTTTTCAAAGAACGTGCACGTCCAGTACTGTGTAGTTTGGAGAAATTTAGCTAATAAATTACATATGTAACTAGTCCTTGCTGGTTAGACAGTTCTTGGTATTCCTCCTTTTAATTTTCCCTGTCCAACATATACATCCCTCAAAGCCTGAAAGCTTTAGAAAGCATTAGATGTAACTTAATAACTTAGTAATAAATTAGAAATATTAACTTGGACCTGAATTTTGTTCTTCCCTTTCTCTTTCTCTTTGTCATTTCTGGACTGAGACAAGTATTTCTAGCAGTGGCAAAGATATTAACATTGTCTCACAGTGCCCAGAAACCATAGGAAACAGAAGCCAGGGC
The DNA here is from genome assembly GCA_013399115.1 of Anseranas semipalmata. Taxonomy (NCBI): domain Eukaryota; kingdom Metazoa; phylum Chordata; class Aves; order Anseriformes; family Anseranatidae; genus Anseranas; species Anseranas semipalmata. The sequence goes on from VXAA01003136.1 coordinate 341,360, forward strand.
AAATGATAAATGAAATTTTTAGTTATACTGTGTGAACTCCGACTCTCACCAGTCAGCAAGGCTGGAGTTCCCTCAAGTTGTATCTCAGTGCTATAAAATGGTCTTATCTGACTGCTATGAATGTTCTGATTTTATTATCCAGATCTACTTTCTGCTTGTCTTCATTGTTGTCCCTGTAGCCATGTGAATTTTCAGCCCACCCAACTTGACTGAGCATTTCTGTCTGGAAGCATCTTTGGAGTGGCTTTCTTCTGAGGTACCTGGTACTTGCTGCTTTTGCTTGAGCATACTAGAAATCTGGGGAACTTCTTGTTTTCAAAGGTGTGAGAGCTACTACACTCTGATAGGCTGTACTTTGAGAGATGAACAATCAGCTGCTTGTGGGAATATTTCAGTTGACTTCCCTCTTACTCTGTGTTGTTGTTGTTTTGTTTTACTGTTTCTAAATACTCTATTATGGATCAGCTCCTGCAAACTACTTAGAGGCGTCCTCCAGACTAGGCCTTTGTTCAGGTCTAAAGATAGTTTTCATGGGTTTTACTGGTCATCAAATCATTGCTTATTGTGAGACTAAGTCTCTGAGACATTAAGTGATACAGAGAACCTAGCTAACTCACAAAAGCTGAGGGTATCCAATTGTTGTGGTCTGCCCCATAACTGTTCTAAGGAATTGAATATTACAAAGATCTGGGAATCCCTGTCTGAGTTCCACACCAAAGCTATTAGATTCCAAATCATCACAGCTGCTTGTTTTTCCCCAAACACAAGCACCCTTCTGACCTCACTAATTTTCTGATATAAACTAAGAATCTTCTCATGATAATCAGAGTCAAGTATCAGTTCCAGAAAGCCATCACTATGCATTATAGGCACTTAGGCACATTAGAAAACAAAACAAAACAAGCAGTCTACCACTTTCCAGGATTAATGCTATGAAACATTTTATGGGTGGTCTGTAAGTGGACAGAATGCTGCACTAATGTGTGACTGCATGGCAATTAAGCTTAATTAGGGAAGGTTTTGAAAAAGACAGATGAAAGTAAATTATGGGCATGAAAGCAACTGTGCTTTTGGGGACTTCACTCTGCTACACTAGTTCAGTGAAGCGTTGCTAAAATTGTCCCCTGTCTGTCACATTTTGATGCACATCCAGCAGTTTGTCAAACCAAGCGTTTTTCTCTAGAAGCAGGAATCTCTTAGGAGCACATTCTTCACCCACTCTCTGCTGAACTCACAGGTTTCTTCAGAAGACAGCTGCGCTTCCATACTAAGAGGAGTAGGTGACCCTTAATATGACCATCAGGTTTAGTTTAGCATTGATTCTTTTCTACAAGGAGTAACAGAGGTAGCGTTATATGTGTATTTTGATTTTCGTGTATGCACTGGGGGAAATTTTTCCCAATTTCATATACTTATCGCTTTCTTAGATTTACAGCTGAGCACCCCATACAGAACACCTGATTCTGGTTCCAGTGATTTTTCCTGATGAGAAGACCCTGGTAAGCAGACTTGGAGCTGCATGGTTTGAGGGCAAACAGGCTTTTTCAGACCAGAGGACTTCAGGGTTTTTGTGCTCAGAGACAGACTGTTTTAGAGCTAGGTGCCTATTCCCTCTCCTAAAGAATTTTAAAGGAAACAAAACTTAGCATACTAAAATCCTCAATGAAAAATAATTGTTTTTCTCTGCCTTGGACTAGATGGTTGTTACCACAGGCACTGTTATTGTATGCAATGTTATATTGGATTTTATTAAATTATGGAAAATAATTAAGTAGAAAAGCAGGAAACAAAGGCTATGCAGTCAGATCTTTTTTTAGCTTGGATAGTGCCTGGCATTGCTTTCCACCAGGACACTGGGATGCTTTTTTTCCCTAATGAACTTTTTATGTCCAAGATGAAATACAGATCCTGTGGACAATTTATTAAGAAAAACACCAGTTTCATGTGAGCAGTTTTCAGACCAACAGGGAATTTATATGTGGAAATCATACACAGGTATAGGCAAACACCTCATAAAAAGAATGACTACATGGTCAGCAGCTGTAATTTATGTGCATTCTTTTTTAATAAAAAAAGTGCGTGCAGACTAATCTTTTCTATCTTTTTTCTTTCTTTTTTTTTTTATTGCAGCTCAGCAAGGTAGCCTCAACTGTAATTGTTTAACCTTCTGACTTTCTTTGTTTTGTTTTTGAAAAAACAAGAAAACTAAAACCAGCACTTTGTGTTTTTAGTTACTAAGCTTATTCATATGTGAAAGGTGCACTAAGGACACCTTTCGTCGCTGAAGGAAGCTGAAGTGAGTGTTGATAGAAATCTCACAGATAAAAGAGTGTTAAAAATGAAAATAGGCAAGAGGATGCTAAATTCAAAGAAGAAGCTGGATTTAATGGCTGAGCATGAACAGCTGCGCACAGGTAATCCAGATACACCTCTGTATGCCTAAATTCTGCATGTTAGATACTTCTTTACCTGCATTTACACAGATGCAAAATTTTCAAATAACTTGTTTGTCCATAAATGACAATTTCCTACAGGTCAAATTTTGTGGAGGTCAATCCAATTAAAAATTACATTCCTTGCAAGGATGCTGCACCCAAACCTCTGGATGGTACCCCCTATTTAGCACAAAGTGCTGTCTATAGAACCACAGAATCTATTTCTGAAGAGAGATCCCCTTAGCTGGGGAACCTTATTCAAATCCCTTATTTCCCTTCATGATCTGTAACTGGGAAGCGAAGGCTCAGCTGAAGAGTTGCTGGTATGTAAGGTAATAAGAAACTTCAGGGTATGCTTGGATACTTGGTAACATAATACTTGCAGGGTAGCTGGCACAATCTCCTTGGCAGGGTTGTTACAAGCCCTCCATAGACTCATTCTTTCATGGAGATAATGAGATGTTGGGAAAACCTGGCGTAGTTAAGCAGCAGTAGGTGAACAAGTCATTTCCCTGCTAAAAGCCTAAAAACGGCATTTATTACTTCCTGTTAGGTCACAGAAACATCACTCATCTGTCATTTTGATGATAGCCACTCTCTTTTCATCTTCTTCATCTTCCTGAACCGCTCTGCCCTACACCTCTTTTACACATCCTATAAATGCTTCATCCCAGAAGGTTTCTCAAGGTCTGCAGTGTTGCTGTGGGCACCTTCTACAGCAGCCCAGCCACCAGGAGTGCCTGGGACAAGCTTGGGAAGGAATTATCTGAGATGAATAAATCAGACCAGGCAAAGACTGGCATTCAGCTTTTGCTCAGTTAATGTCATGGAAAATTCACCTAGATCAATGCTGGTACTTTACAGGAACCTATAGGACATCAAGATTTGGCCTTCTGTGATTTGGATACTTTCTAAATTATATTTTATGTCAGAATACTGCAATGTTATTTGTTGGAAGAGCCTGGGAAAAGCAATTTTTTACAGCTTGCAGAGACCTGCAACAGCAGTTGCAGCTATTCTCTCTACTCTTTCCTTGCACTGGAGAAACTGAGACATACAAAGTGACCTGCTGAAAAAATACATGAATGGAGCAAACAAGCTCATTATTCCTAGATTCCTAGGAGACATTCTTCCAACTGTATGTGTTACATTTCTTCAAGTGATATTTAATACGTACAGGTGAAGAAACTTAGGCTTGCTGGTTTCCTTGGATTCCTTTCTAACCTGCCCTCGTTTCTTTTTTCCCACCTCCTCCCCTCCTTTGCGGCTTCCTGGTGTAAGTGCCCACAGCAAACCACTGTTCGGGATCCAGGAGCGATCCTCCACCGCAGGCCTAGCGCTAACCTCAGCGACAGCTGCCGAAATGCCGTGATCACACATTCCCAGCGCCTTGCTCTGCCAGCAGTGGTAGGAAACTCCAGTTTATGTTAATAAGGTGTGGAGGGTGGCCAAAATATTTTGTGAGTTTTCCGGCTCGAAAGGGTAATGAAGCTACCTCTGTCTCAGTAAGCTGGCATGGGAGCAAGCTAAACAACTGGAAAACGTGTTTTCAAAGAAAAGTACGGTGCACAGACTCCTGAGGTTTAGAACTTCCACTGGGGGCTGAGGTTTTTCATCTTTCCATCTTTTTTCCAGCCTGGCTACTCCCTTTCACACAGAGAGCGATGCAGGGGGAGCAAGCTGTTTCTGCAGATTAGTTTCATGCAGCTCTAGCCAGACAGAGAGTTAAACTCAAAAGCATTCTTACTTTATACCAAAATAATGAATTGTTTAATATGTAAAGTAAACCCAGAAACTTATTCCCATAAATTTTGTTTAAAATCTACCTTTTTATTAGCAAAAGAAACCTCCGCATTACTGTGAGCATGGTCAAATTCTTTGGGCTTGCTTCAAAAAGCTCTCTCTTTTTGTCATTCCTCTCTGACCTCCTCCCTGTTAGCCCTGGGATGAAAAGCAAGCCAAAGATCTGCTGAGAAATGGGCCGAGCCACTGCTGACCTTTGCAAATCCAATTTCTTCAAAGCGAGAGCTAATCGACGTGTTCCCACGCTGTGTGTTGCTGAAACATACGATGCAATTCAAGGAATGAATTCACCATGGTGCAATCTCATTTTGAATCCAGTTTTCTTGCTATGTGTCAGAGGGTGAAGGAGGCAGAGCGCGGTAAAAATTATAAACAGCAGATACACACAAGTTTCACCAACTGCGTAAGTCTGTCTTTGAAATATTTCGTACTTTGGAGGGGTTCTTTCCCTTAAAATTTAAAATGCATCAGCCCCCCTTTTATTTTCCTCCCTCTCAAAAACAGAGAGACATTTTGTAGTGATTTAAAAGAAAAAAAGGCCAATGGTCAGATAGGCTGAGAGTTTGTGCTGAATAATCTCCAAATGGGAAAAATAGCTCTTGGAGGTTATGATCTGACAAGTGACTAAGGTGCCTGTCTGGGGAGATTTGCGTGCACAGGAGCCGTAGGTGAATGGCACGGTGATGCAGGGAGAGCTTTGAAATTTGCATTTAAAATTCATATTCTCTCTCCCACTTTGCACGTCAGATTTGGTATGAGTGCTATTCCTGTTTCACAGCAGTGAGTCCAGGTCCCCTCTGTGCAAGCTGTTTTACCAGCTCTGCCAGCTACCACAGGCATGCCTGCAGTATCTGCACAGGAACAGTGTATCAGCACTCCTAACCTAACTCTTATAATCTGGTTTCAACAGGTGTGTGGAGACTGGCATGGTCCCGCTGCTTTCCAGAAGGAGCTGCTGTTCACGTCCTTTGCCAAGCCCTGCGTGACCTGAGAGGCTGGGTAACCTGATGCACCCACCCTGGGTATGGCGATGCGCTGCATCTTCTTTACAAGCTGCAAGTGGCGCCTGTTTGCATAACGCCACTTCTTGTCTGGGGCAAAAGTGACAGGAGAGGACTTTTGTTACTCATTTAGCTACTGTAGGGCATATGTCGTGAGTAGCATATCTCAAGCCATTTCGTCAGCACCTAAGGCAGCTGTCATTCCCAGTGTGTGGTTCCCTCTCCTGGAGGAAAGCCACCTCTCAGGCTGAGAAGCCATGGCATGGCATGGCAGCCAGCAGCCAAGCTGCTCCACATTTGATGCCTTACCACAGACCTCCTGGAGTATGGTGTATCCAGCTGTTTTGGTCATATAGTAGCACCCAGAGACATTATGACCTATTTATTTCATTATCGCCTTCGTTGCGCAAGTGCAATTCCATTAGAGTTGAAGTAACGGAGAATCAGGCCCCCGGGCTAATGGGATAAACTGTGCCCTGGCTTTGTAAGCTGAAGACTTTCAAATGAAGCCTCAATGCTGTCATTTTCAAGTTGTCCTTAGCAAAGTATATGAAAATATATCATTGTTCTCAAGACTGCTGAATGAAGCAAGTCCTTCTTTTTTTACTTCCATAACCATGAAGAGTAAATTTCATCCATTCATGACTGGCTTTTAAAAGAGTTTGCTAACTAACCAGATCTGGAGAACTTTCTCAGCAAGTGTTGCAGTAAGAGAATTGTTTGTGTTTTTATTACTCTCTCAATATTTTTGTTATTTTCTGTCCCAAGACATGATTAGATTTTCCAGTCTTCTGGACATCAAAGATTTTGGAGAAGAGATTGTATAAACTGGATAGGTAACAGCTGTTACCAGACGGATTTACTGGTGGAAAGGGGAGAGGGCTAATTTGTTTTATGTGCTTCCTCCCACTGCTGGCACCTTTCACTGTGGCACTCTGTTCCAGTCCTGTGACAGGGAATATCTTTGCACAGAGGGAGCCCTTATCCACTTGATTACACCTACCTTTGGGTTTCACTGGTATTTATAAAAGTAGCTTTTACAAACGTCTTCATCATAGCTCCTGTACCTGGTCTTCCAGTAGTTTATTAAAAATAAAAGAAAGGGAGAGCAGCTCTAACTTTGTTAGTTAATAGCACTGATAGATTTTAATTTCTGACCTTTTCAAGTGACAAGTTGGTTGTTTTTTTTTTTCATTTGCTCCACTTCTGGATATGTCTGGACACCTCAACAACAAGCTATATCACACTACACATTCAAAATGCAAAGCATAAATAGCTGTAACAGGCGCCTTGTACAGTGAATTCCACAAGAAGAGATGCACACAACTGAAGCAAAGTTTCAGCTTGAATAAATGGTAGTATCTCTGCTGCCCCCTCCCATTTAATGTGGGAGTGAACATTTGTGTGAATCTTTAGTTCCTCATCTGGAGTAAAATTCCATGTTCTCCTCTTTCAGATTACCCACTATTTAGGAAAGATCTTGGAGAGGAATGTTGATATACAATATTGCAAAGTACTGGTTGGTACAAACAGATTGCGTGAGTGTCTAATTATATTATTTTTGCATATCACTGTGCCAACAAGAAAAAGCTGATCCCATTCAGATAAAAGTAAAAAGCCTTAGAACTTTGACCTGATTCAAAGAAAGTTGCACTACTTCTCATTCTCCTCCTTCTTCTTCATCTTATTAAACAAAGTTTGATCTTGGTTTCATATTTGCATGTTTTGTTTTTAAATACCTATCCTCATATTCTTCAAACTTCTGCAAAAGGCAGCACCTGTAATATATATATATTGCCTGCAGAAAGTACCCCATGTCCTATGAATATTGTAAGAGACCCAGTTTGATTCAACAATTTAAAATGGACAGGCATCTTCTCAATCTAGTGTACTTCTTCCTGAAGTAGCCTAGATTAATACTTTTGCTCCTTCCCTGCTCTCAGCAACATCAGAATACATTACAACTGCAGGAGAGCAGACCTTCGCTTCACAAAGTCTGTGCAGATCCTCAAATCTTTGCAAAAATTGCACAGATTCTTTGAGCTCTTTCTGAAAGCTGGCAGGGGGGCACTGGGCATCTCATCTGGAGAGTATCATGGAGCAGATAGAATGTGTCAATGGCAGCTGGGCTGTTGTTGGAAGAATGAACCCCCAGAGAAGGACAGAACAGAAGCCATGTCTCAAAAACCATCTCTAATGTGTTTTTGTTTTTCATTGTGCTCTAGGCCTTAACTAATTTCAAACTTTTTTCTTCCATCTTCTTCTCTTATTCACTGACTACTTAATATGTTTAAAGCAATGACCGTGAAAGGAGAGGAAGTCCTTCTGAAAAAGCTACTGAGCTTTTGCGCAAAACCCAGATATTTTTTTCTACATGACCAGTGGAGAAATAAGAACAGCTCTGCCAGTTTTGAGGTGAAAGTCTCCATCTTTAGGGAAGATTTAGACTGCAATAATGGTCAAACTACAAAGGCAAAGGCAAAACCACACAGGAAGTTCATGAGCCAGGTGGGCAGTTTGCTACAAGAGCAGGGGAATAAGCCCCATCCTCTTGTAGTGGCAATTTGCCACTCAGCTGGTACTGTAAACACAGCAAAGAGTTTTTATCACAAAGAGTAAGTCTGAAAAGGTGTCAGTCTGCAAAACTGAAGGAGCTGGTAGGATTTAAAATGCAGAAACAAACCTGCTATGATAATTGTTTTCCCTTTTGTTCATTTTCTCTGATTGTAGTCCAGAGCCAAAAATATTTCAGTAGCTTGCAAAGCTGGAAGCTAACTAGTTTCTCAGAATGGGCTCCAGTTCACTGAGGGTTGGCAAGAAATATACTTTTCTTCTTTAGGATGTTGTTAGTAGTTTTGTATTGCTTGCCAGCTTATTAAAAGTTTGTTTTTATTTGAGAGAAGGTGGCTAATTGAGGAAGATCCTTAATTCTTTGAAAAGAACAAGTTTGCTATGTACAATTTATAGAAATAAGGGCAAAAAGAGAGATGTGACCAAAAATGAACGGGATGGTGAAATCTAGATTACAGTCTATGTGCTACACACAGCCCTTTCAGTCTACCAAGTGAGGACCCATGCAGGTGAATGTCACCTTAACAGCCTACATAGGCTGAAAATTTCCTCTTGCTTGTAGGGATGCAGGGGAACTCGAGATAACTGACACAGAGTTAAGCACACTTAGCGCGTGTAAGTTGGCAAAGATTGGTGTAAATCATAGCCTTTGAATGATATGGTGTGCATGACAATCTCTTACATCCAGAAGAGGAGGTCCTGTTGGTAATCCTATGAAACAGCAGGAGCTTGTGCAACTGATAATACCAAATGATTTCCAAGCTATGAAGGCAATAGATAATTCAGGTGCAGTATCTCACAGATACTCTGTGAGCTTGGGCTCAGACTAATATAGGTAGTGCATGTCAAGTTAAAGCTACATAAACTATTTTTTTCACTTTAGTCCACAAGCTGTTTGCACAAGGGTTACAGGCCTAAGTTATCAGCACACTATTGATGGACATTGTAATCATTATTTTTACAACTTTCTTACCATATTTTTGGAACTCTGCAGTGACAGTAATTAAAACAAAACAAAACAAATTCACTTGACTAAGTATTTGCTACCAAAAGAACACTTATTTGTGGTGACTTTAAAATATCATATAATCAACAATGATGTGAAGCTGTACAGAAACTGTGAAATTTATTGTACGTAGCCAACAGGGGATTAAAGCTCTATGGCTCTGGAACTCCACTATGAACACATAATAATATTTTTGTTGCATCTTCATAAAATCTATCAGAATGCAGTTTGCAGAGGAAGTCTAAAGTACGGGAAAAATTACAGTAACCCTGAAAGTATGAATTGATCTAACCAGAGGTGTATTATTTACAGGAAAAAGAACTAAAATTACCGATGGCTCACTGCACAGAAACAGCATTTGCTGTAATGGAAAAGTGTATACCACGGATTAATTCTGTCAGTTTTGTACTAGCTTGTTTTACATGCCCAGCACTTTGATCCATATTATAATGTGGGTACATACAATCCTGGGAAACTTGCTGCCCCAAACTAAAGATGAAATAATTTAACCATAGGTACCTGCACGGGTATTTTTCAAACTATTTTAATAATGCTTCATTGTTTACAGCCTGTGTCTTTCTGTATTACAACTAGAGGCAATTTAAGAATACAGCCTGCTTGTAAGCTTAGGTGTGGGGGACATTTGAAATAAAAAAAAAAAAAAAAATGTTGATTGTTGTAGTTTATAATGCCAGAATATTCAGTCTTTGTTTTTTTATCTTTTATCTTTGTTTTTTTTCTTCTGTTAAATGATTTTCTCTTTCAGTGAACTTCTATCTATTTTTGCCACTCCTGTGCCAGTAAATACTTACATTCTTATGTAGTTCAAGAATGAATGATAGCATTACAGTGATTTCAGACAGATTTTGAGCTCTGCTATATTCCTATAATTTCACAGAATATCCATGGGCCTCAGAAGTGTTGTTCCAGATTTACAGTTGTATAACACAGACTGAATTTTATCCATTTACATTTGCATTCAGAGCTAATGCCCTAGTCATCCAGGTCCCTGAAGTGGTGATCCAGTCCAGTTCTTCAGTGCTGTTTTAACTGTTGCACTCACAACTTTTATGAATTTCATATAACCTTAGATTATGGTAAATAGGTATAAAGATAAAATGAGCTCTTAGAGATGAAAACTACTGATATTTTTTACTAACTTCTAAATCTATTATGTCACTAATGCTCTTTGGGAAAGTTCTGATTTACAAAATATGATCTCATGATGTGTTTTATCTTATTGGCTTCTTGCCATATTGCCAGAATGCAGTGTATTCAGACAGGCATCCAAAGTGCATGCTTCAGCAGTGTATGCATGCAGAGAAAGAGTGCAAAGCTGTTTTTCATTTTCTAGAAACAGATACTAGTTGCAGTATACCTCCTACTGAATGGGTTTATATTAATGGTTTGTGGTTTTGATTTTGACTGGATTCTTTGTTGTTTGTTGTTGTTGTTGTTGAGTTGTGTATCTTATGCTCATAGGAAAAGTCCAAGTTTCAGAAGTTTTCTTAGAGTGAAATTAATGCTTCTGAAAGGTTTACTGGAAACCATGATCTGCTCACAAATAATAGCACCTACAACTCTTTCTGCACTATTCAGAAAAAAATCCCTTACAAAACACTACATATTTTTCCACCCTTGCTCAGAAGGTACTACTCTAGAAAAGAATAGATGGCCTGTTTGGTCCTACACTGATTTTCTAAAAATACCAAAAAAATCTATTTAAGAAAGGTCAGCTTAAGAAATAATATCTTGAAGTCCAAGTTCTCACCAAGCTCTATAAAGAGCTTTTGGTTTTCAAACATTCATGCAGTTCATCTGAACTGTCAATTCCTCCACTCCTAGTAATTTAAAACCTGTATTTTCCATAGAACTATTCAGCTATATACAAAATGTTATTAGCAGAAAGGGGAAAAAAAAAAAAAAAAAGGTAATCCTGATCAGAAATCAACACTGCCTCAGTAAAAGAGAGGTTCAAATATGTGCTGAACAAGGATTAAGTTGCCAGTTTTATTAAGTTAAGATCACTTAAAATGATCTGGGTCTTCAGAAAAAGCTGTGAGGATCAGCCACTCAACAATGTCTGTTCTTTAAAAATATCTTATCTTGAGCACTAATATGTTTTTCTCCTTCCCATCTTTTCAACTTTTTTCATGTCAATATATCTATAAAATTATGGATTAGTTATAGATGGATAGGGATAAAATCCTTTCCTTTTTGTTTTTTTTGTTTTTCCCCAATCCTTTATATATTGTCTCTCTCTTTCCCTGCCTTGGCTTATTTGATTTTTTTATTATCTCAGTTGAGGGAATGCAAATACCATTATACTCACTTCTCAGATGATTTTTTCAAACCAATGATATATGGATGGCTAGAAATGAAAAAGTTGTTTTTGCTAAACCTCTGCTGGTGTGCACTCTACTTGTTTATTTGCGTTTAGATTCCTGTGAGAGTATTATGGTAAGATATCAAATAAGATTTTCATTTCCAAGAACTAGACTAATCTGTAAAACTGGAGGTGGAATATTCAGTTTGACTTCTCAAGATAAGATAGCACTCAAAGAAATAGCAAGGAGCATTTAACAGCTTTGTATAAAGTATTATTTTTCTGAGAGTGTTCTGCCCAGATAGAACAGGGAAGTTTAGAAATTGTGTAGAAAGTCATGCCCTCCCAAGGTCTGGTCACTGTCTAGGTCAAGAGTTAGACAAGGTTTAGACAAGGTTCACATCCAGACACTTTGCCATCCATAGGTGAAGAAGCTGATGCTAATTTGAACATCTGATATGTAGCTGATACACATTACACATGTTCCTAACCTTGTTAAGTATGGCCTTTTAAAGAACCTTCATCTTTTTCAGCCTGGATGGTAACGTTCTGGCAACAGTTTGTATAGGTCTTTAAAGCTGTGCCCAACAACTTGTTCTGTTCTTGTTTCTGTAGTATTTTGCACAATTTCCACCAGGATACTGACATATTTGTTGAACACTGGAGTTATTTCAATTTTGTAGGCTTTAGTCAATAATCATCAATTACCTAGCCAAAGTATGAGAAGTGATATTCACTGGCAGAAGCACAGTGCACTGACAGATGCACAAGTGCATTTGAAGCTGAAAAGATGGTACACAGAAATATTATACTGTTGGGAAGTTTAGTAATGTAAATTTTGGAGTTCCTTCACATGCTTGTATAGGAGGTGGATTACTGTAGGGAACAGTTTCAATTCTCAGTCCTGCTCAGGTTGTGATTCTCCAGAGCAGAGATGACTCTACAGTCTGTCTCTGTTCATTTGACTACAGCAGTGGAGTTGTTATGCATAATAGACTGTGGCTTTTTGTTGCAATTGGACCACATCAGCAAAGTGGTATCTAGACCTACATGAAGCTTAGTTGGAAGAGACTGAATTTGACAACTTGATCTGTGTCCATTTCTGTCACTTCCATTTAGAAAGATATTTGAAAGAAAAGCCAAATCATGTCAGTTGCTCTCAGTTTTGCTAGTGATGGTTAACCTCCTAATTTCTCAGTTAGAATGTAATTCATGTTTAGTGCTTAGGAAACGTGAATTTCACAGACTACCCTGCTGACTGAGGAAGCTTCAGTTATTTTTTCTATCAGAATGGATAGACACCCTTACCTCCTCAGCTGGACAATATGGGTGATGAACAATCACTTTTATCAGCTCTCTGAAATATCAAACTTGTCTCCCTTCATGGCAAAGAATACCAAAACATCCAATGAGAAAGCAAGGCTGTGTGAATAGCCTTGCTGAATTCCTAATTGTTTGCTCTGGCAGTTTCCAGTGAAGCAGCTGGTTGTCTTTGGAAAGCTATGCATGTTGTTTTGGGTCTGAACATCATGTGTCTTTAATTTTCAGCACTAGCCACAGGGATAAGTATCACAAATATCTGCTTGAAGGCCTCTTGCCCTTGGGAACCCAATATATACTTGGCAGCCTCTCTGACAGTGGGACTGAAGGGGGAATCAAAGTTGACTCATTGCCTTATATCCCCTCAGGGAGAAGAAAGAATAAAAAGGGCAATTGCTGCTTTCTTCAGTTGCCTGAAGCAAGTCTTTCCTGTTTTGCAGAAAATAAACTAATGCCATTTTCTAAAATGATCTGCCCTCTATATGAACAAAACAATCCACCCAGTATCATACAGCTAATTCTGGGGCTTGACAGCCTCCCTAGACTTCTGTGTGACCCAGTGCAGACCTGGGTAGGGTTCAGAAAACTATAATCCCAAATTAAACGTAATCAGAAATGGACGTTCACATCTTCCACACAGCTTTCATCTCCAGTGGAATCTCCTGTCATGTTCTTCAGCTCAGTTTCTGGAGTGCTTTGTACACGCTCAGAGGCACGTCTGTGGAGTGTGCCTTATTTTTTGTGCCCAAGCTGTTAACATATTCTTATCTCCTATTGCATGATTAGCACCAACATAAATGAGGGTCACCAAGTGACTTTCAGTGAAGCTACAGTTATTACCCGCCTGTGGGTATACCTTCCCAAATATTCACAACTTTATGTACAGTGCTGGAGTGAAACGGTCATTAGTGTTTTAGTAACATCACAATACACACGGGAAGCCTAAGCCCCAATGTATGCATTAGCTAAAGATTAAGCAGGATGCCAGATTAAGCTTTGATTCGTTTTAGAAATGTTGCTAGGCAGAGCTCCAAGCTCATACCAAGAGATGCCAAGATATTTGCTCATGTCTCCATCGTCCCTTATCTCAAGTGGTACAACTGCCAGAAATAATTTTGCTTAATAGAAAAACTTCACACGTTTTGCACATTGCTCTTTTCTACATAAATATTATTACTTTATTATTTCCATTTGAAAATAGAATTCAACTCTTGTATTTTGGATCTGTGGAGTATCTTTCAAGACAGAATTTACATTTTCTTCTAGGAAACCTATTCCTATTATTTTATAATCAGATCAACACAGCACAAGAATCTTATATAAGAAAGCATCAATTATCAACTGAGAAAGTCCAGCATTTTCTTTTTCTTTCTCAGATTTCAGATTTGCTGTTAGTCCTGAAATTTAGTGCTTGATAAGGAGTATACTTCTGAATTGTTGAGGACTTGTTATACTACACAAATACAAAAAAAGAATTTTAGCTGGGGAAGAAGATCTAAAAGATGAATTAATGTATTAGCTTAGCATGAATCTGATCTTACATTGTCTTGTAAAAACAGTGGTACACAGCCCATTGGAATCAGCTGTTGTCTTACAGCTGAAAATAATAGAGCTCGAAATGGTACTAGTTGCTGCTGGTTTGAAAAGTAAGTTGCTATGACTTTTTAGATGTTTCATTTTAACTGTGCATATATATATATTGTATAATTATATTTGTACATATAGATATATATTTAATCACTGTCTAGCACACAGAATATGGCATTGATCTGTAAGCAATCTATGCCCTCTTTACAATTGCAGGAGAATATGCCTGAACCTAGTTGTACAGTTAGCACTATAGATCCACAGCTTTTTGCTTTCTGACAAGTTATTTAGGTTATAAGTGCTTTAGGTTTCATTACTGTATGATTCTATTAGTATCTTTTATGTCTTCAACCAGTAATTTATTGTCATGAAGGGACCAAGGCTCCTAACTAAGTGTTACTTACTTTGTAGAGAAGAGCCAGTGGAAGGTGTGATACCATGCAAAGTCCATTTGTTTCCTTCCTTATTCATTCTATTAGCCTTGCTTCACAATGAGGCATAGGAACCATCTTGCATGGTATTTCACAGACATAGGAAGGCACTCTGTAGTTGGGCAAGGGTGAAAAAAAAAAAGCAAAACAAGTGTGATACTAAGAGGAAAGCATCACACAGCAGAGAAGAATTTAAAAGGATCTATAAAAAGTTTAAATTGGTAAAACATGTATGTGGGTGGGTTAGAAAGAGCATAAAGCACAATTAATCCACAGAAGCTTCAGCAGGACTCTGAACATTGTTCAGTGTGCAATGCAATTTGCTTTAAAGAAGTGTCAATACCCCATCCTTAGAAAGGGAAGTTTTTTGTAGTTTAGCATTAATTTTAACAAATGTACGAGTGCTGCCCTTTCCTGGACCTTGCTTCATCCTGCTGCAGTGTAGTGAGTGTGTTGCAGGAATGTATGAAGGCGAAAATCCCACCTTCTGCAAAATACTCACAGAGCTGAGCTGCGCATCTTAGGCAGAGCTGAAAGCCAGGGGAGTGCTTTGCCATCCTTCACTAGAAAGTGCACTGGTGCGCATCTCTTCCCCAGACAGGGCTGGCAGGCAGTCCCCTGCCTCTCTGCCATGGTGGGGATAGCCCTCTGAGGGCTCTAGGGGGTCCCCGTGTGCACACTGATACCCAGGGGAGCATGGAGGGATGAGAGGGGATAGCTTTGCCCTCTCTCCTTTGAAGTAGAAGGGAGCAGGAAGAAGAGTGCCAATCACAGAAACATATCCTTGCAGCTAGCTACTGGAACAGCATTTCTAATTGCCGTATAATGTGGATAGCTTAGGTCCAATGCCCCCATGCCGTGAGTGACCCAGACACTGCCGTCTTCTGCCCTCCCTTCTCTCCTCCTACCCCTGCTTGCCCTGCTCTGTCCCTACCGCTTCCTGCGGGTGACCCTGAGTCACCACCACTCTGAATGACCTAGGCTGCTCCTTTAGAAAACTGTGAGGCTGATAGAAGAAAATACAACTGTGAGCTTCACACATCTTTGCAAAGTGACATGTTTTGTTGAACGATACTCTTTCTGCAGTCACCTCAGCAGATCAGATCTCCTGAGTGCACCCAGTGCAATACAGGGGGGCAAACATGGAGCCATACAGGGTTTTTGGTCCCAACTTAATTAGGTAGCCTTTTGATAAAACTCTCCTTCTTGTGGTCCTCAGAGCTCAATGCTGCTGGGAATCAGTCCTGCCCCTTGTCCAGACAGATTTCCTCAACAGAACGTCCCTGTATGTTCTGTACCCTCAGCTGGCTCCATCGTAACAGGGGACTCCTTCGCTGGCAGATTAGTGTAGTGTTGCGGCCGGGAAAGTCACGTAAGGCAAATATAATGGTGAAATTATGAAGAGTAATGAGGAATTGAGCTGTTATCTATCTCATAAATACACGTTCTAATGTACAGAAAAACCACAGTGTTGACTGAAAATATTGCAATCCTCAGGGAAAAAAGGATGTTAGACAGAAGTGTCATGTCTTTACATATGGTTCACCTAAAAAAAAAAAAAAACTGACCATTTTTAAGATGGCTGCCAGCCAACATTTTGGTAATATTTCCTTTGTGCTTCTGCTCACACAAAGTGATTTATGTCTAAGTACTCTCTGGCTGGTTCTCACATTACAATAATGATTTGATTGTTTGTTTATAGTTTTATCTGAACATTTCTGCCTGCCATATCATATATCCTGAACCAGTATAGTGTAATTTATAGGCACCTGCTATACCGGTGTAGAGTCCATTGTTTCTTCTTTCTTGTCTGGGACTATTCGCATGTATTGCATGTAAGTTTTTGGAGGTGAAGGAGAGAAAGAGGATCATATCCTCAGCTTGCTGACTAAGAAAATAACAGTTTTCAGTGAAATTACTCTGACACATGGCTAAGGAAGTCAGGACATATAGACCCAGTGGCAATTTTTTCCGTGGGGAAAGTTAATGTACTTTCCCAGGAAAGAAGTGAGGCCAGAACTGCGTGCCACCAGCCCAGAAGATGTGAGGCAATTGGTCTGCAAGGGAAGCGCAGTTGGGCCCAGCTGTGGTGAACAAGGTCATCTGCATGGGACAGTGCATAGGGAACATGCTCCAGGACTTCAGGATTTGCTACACAGTGTTACAGGGGAGGTTCGGTTCAGACATTTGAGCTGAGAAGGTTGTCTACACAACAGGCAAATTGTTTTGCACAGTTTAGACCCACATGCATGTTAATTGATTGTACTTGCTTTGGGTGATTTGGCATGGAGTGCAGAGGAAAGGGAAAACATTTAAAAAATATGGTGGAAAAAAGAGCAGACAGTAAAAAGAAACTGTAGGTTTACCCCGGCATCAAAATTCGAGAACATAATGCAGTTTATATCAACATCAATATGGCAAGTTAAGCTGTCTTATTCAGTGAAAGAACATTGTTTTGTATAATTTGTATAAATATTGTATAATGATTGTATAAATAATCAAGGTTTTTCCCATGTGAGAAGCTGAAAATGTCCATCATCATTATGATAAAACAAAATAATGATGTATATAGATTGTACATTGCTTTACTTTCCACTTTGTGTGAACAAGAGACAAGATGTCTGAGAGAAAACAAGAAGAAACTTCATTGTGTAAAAAAAACCCTGCACTAAGCAAAGGTGTTTGGTTGGTTGGTTTGGTTTGTGTGTGTGTGTTTTTTTTTCCAGAAAGTACCTTTACTTTAAGTGTAGGTATTATTATTTTCAAAATATATCGGAGAAATCAGAACTAAAAAAGATCTTATTTCTTATTCAGTAGGGACTCATACAGGTACATAGATATTGAGGCCAACAAAGTCAGTTATGATCACTGTTTCATCTGACTCACATAAATCAGCTTGTACAATTTCATTCAGTAATTCCTTCACCAAGATTATAATAACATACTGCTAATTAAAAGATTGCAATCTGATAGGTAGCATTTTCACATACGCTAACAGTCCCAATGATTTTAAAAGAGCTAATCACACCCACATTAATTCACCATGCGAATCTCACACTGCATTGATATTGAAAGAGTATTGAAACTACTGCTGTCTCGCATTATGGATAAGGAATCAGTAAGGATTTGGAGATGGAGGGGCTGATCGTGGAGGTGAGGGCAGGTTCTTTTTCTTCATCCCCTTCTGCAGCTGTCTTCCCAGTCTGCAGGTGGTTGGACTTCTGGCGTGGTGAGAATATCACCTGGTACCTGGCTGGCAGGAGCAGGAGCACCACCAGGCACGAGCCCTGCCTTGAACTGCCCCTTCTGCTCTGCAGAAGACAAAAACACCTGGTGTCAGCCCGTCAGTCTGCCTATAGACAGCCCTCTGGGGATCGGCACTGGCTCTTGCACAGAATGGTGTGAAGTGGGGCATGTGGCTCGGCCACAGGTGCCATCACTTCAATTCTACATGGAGAATTTGCAAACCTTCATGGTACAACTGTAGCATCCGTCACAAACACACATACACTGGCAATGAATCCAAGTCTTGTTTTGCAAGAACCGTGTGTCGGACAGTTCTTGTGTTGAAGTTCATGCTTTGCTGTGCTTCACACTACATTTCACATTGTATTGTTACAGGCTAGGTACACAAATATATTTGCCACCAGTGGCTATGATTGCACAAGCATGCAACAAGGAGTGATAAGGCTGCTCCAGAAAGTTGGTTAAAATCCTGACAGGAGTACATGGTAGCTACTGAACTCTCTGACTGATGGTACCTTGATGAAACTTCATTTGGCACTCCCAGAAATTTGACAGGAAGAATAAGTGATTCCCAAAGGACCCCTCAGGAACAGTCCAAAGTTACAGGCCAGCATATTTGTTTTAGAAGACTGTTGACTGAGCCTTCCTATTGTTGAGTCTGATGAAGCTTTTCTTTTGTTCTCTTCAGTTTAGCATCCTCCATTTTCTTGCAAACAATTTACTGCACACTGGAGTCATATCACGGTGAGGGAGAAAAACATGGATTCCTCTGGACAACTATCATCCTTCAGCTTCTGTAAGTACCTTCTCTTTTGCAAAACTATCCCATACACAGAGAAACCAACATACAACTGAAGGCAGATATTCACACTAGTAAAGTATGTTCCCCAAAGAGACAGGGTTCTAGTCCAATTTGTGACACAAATTAGAGCTAAGGAACCAGCAGCATCAAGAGCAACCCAGCTAGCAGCAACCAAACACTGTATCCCATGTACTAGCATTAATTTTAGTGACACAGCCCATGAACCTTTCAGAAGGCACAAAGAATATTGGGAGTGGAAAGCAAAGAAACTTTAGATGGAGGGAAATAGCTTTCACATTTCGATAAGCTACAAAAATGCTTTTTCCAAACAGAGGTGTTTTGTATTACGCCATTCCTGTTGGCTGTTTGGGTTTTTTTTCATTAGATGTATGAACTTCTTGCCATAGTAATAAAGGTCAGGCACTATTGTGCCTCTTTATGATACTGACTAGCACAAGTTGTGTATACAAACCCAGGAAGTATTTATTTATGTGGAATACCTACTTAAATAGTGGACTACTAATCATTTAAAGATGCCTATGATATGAATCATACTACGATTTCACGGATAAGTGGAAACATTATGCAACTTATTGAGTTTTTAAAGCACTAACGAATGTGAACTACACAGCAGACTTGAGCAGGACCTTTTCACCCCTTCTAATATATGCTGTGGCTATTTAATATTCCTCACTGGGGAGTAATGCTGGCATACAAGTCAGCAATATATTAGGCACTGGAGCCATGAACCTAGTGAGAACATAAACTAAACTGATTTTCAATTTTGGTACATTACAAAAAGGGCTATTATCATGAGGTTAGAGATGTCAAAGTTGGTGACCTGGTATAATGAAGTATTCCCTGCTACATAGTCAAGCATGAAAAGGAATTGGAGGCGGTAAAAACTTCTAGAGGCTTAGGGTTTTTTCCCCCAGAATTAAATATTCTTTTACATACACCTTTTTTTAAGTAAACATTTTTGTGTAGCATCATAAAAGCAGAAATGATGCTCCTGTAAAATTTGCAGTTGATGAAGAAATGTGTGTTTAAAAATGAGGTCACATCTTAACGCTTGGGTTACTTACATAATGCATTGATGAAAAGCAAGTTGCTACCTGCCAGCCAGGAATGACATTAAAATATTATGGCAGCATGTGACCAGCTTTAGAGCTTAAAATCTTGAAAGGACACAGACAAAGTCTCCTTTGAAGAAAATTCCTGAAGATCACTTTACAATTTTTGCTAAGCTTTAAAACACAGAGTAAAATACCCCATATCCAAACAGCAGAGATGAAAGTTGTTATTTCTCAGCTGCAACATTTACATCTGAGAAACAACTTCTAAAGTGTGCACAGGTCTTTCAGCTTGTCTGTAAGAGGAAAGGGGTTAGCATTTACCCTAGGGAATTGTGAATTAATACTGTGAATCGCATACTACAGGTGTTCATAATGGCTCCACATCCCAACTCACTGCACTGACTTTGACCAACCTATTCCTGATTTCCCCTGGTACAAAGGCTGTGTGAGCTGGCACAGCATCAATCCCGATCCACTAGACTGCAGAGGGCACTCCTATATAAGAAGGAATTGCAGTCTCCAGGCTCATTTACTTTTAGTCTCGATGATTCATTGTTATTTTTTCTTCTTTAATAATTAATGGCACTACTATTACACTAAAAGGAAAATATTATTATTATTGACAATTGGCTTTGTTATGATTATTTAATTTTTCCCCCCCAAGTTTATACAATTACAATGTCTGTCAGCACTCATATCATGTTCAGGTCATCAGCCTCAGAAATTAAATATACACAGAAGGAATACCTATTAATATACTATCTCTAGGCATAACTTGAGTAAAGCAGCACAAGGAGGAAGGAGACATCCTTTGCCATGTGCCTGGAAAGTCAGAGAAGTTCTGTATGAGGCAGGCCATCCATGGAGCACTATGGAAACCACCTTCCCCTTCCTCTCGTCCCATCTCTGGAAAAGTTTATTGGAAGCATTACTTTTGTCTGGATTTCAGCTGTGACAGATTATTGCGAGAAAAGAAGCAGCTTCTCCAGCAATGGGTCCTGAGCCTTTTGGGGTGGATCTCTGACCCCTTACAGCTTGCTCTTCAGGACATGGGGCTGTATGAACAGGATGTGGCCAGAGAGTCATAGCTTGCCCAGCACAGCAGAGGCACAGGGTGCAGAACATGTGGCAGAGGCAATGCTATTAACTGGAGACTTTCTGATTAGTGGGTAGGTGGGTTAAGGCTGCCATAATGTAGACTAGAGCTGTTACATTAGGCCATTAAAACCTTGAGATGCCTCAAGATTAGGAAGAAGCAAGTGTAGTTTATGGCTACTGTGGTCCTACCCCACCTTCCCTCTTTATGAGTGATAGGTAAAACCTGTAGTGGCATCATCCAGCATCTCAGCCTTGTGGCAGAATAGCTTAAAGCCAACAGAATTAATTCTGGGAAGTTCAGCTGGCAGCTGTGCAGGTCCTATACTGCAGTTTAAATGTGCTTCCAATATTTAGCTTTGTTTAATGAGAACAAGTCCATACTAGCTTTGGCTTCTGCATGGAATACAGCTCATGTATCATCCAACAGACAACAGATGGGTCATTCTGTTTCCTGTGGGTAGTGGAAAGTGATCTGCCTTTTCACACTTACTTCTGGAAGCTTGTCACAGTGAAAGTGTAAGATCAAGCTAACACTGCATGAAAAAGCTGACTGAGCAAGGACAGAGGGACCTGGCTGGTGGAGTAGCAAATACACTTCCACAGCTGAGCCCTGAATCATGTTTATTTCAAATTGAAGACCTCATATTTCAAGTGAGATATTTGCTCAGTAAAATACATGCATTTCGTATTTCTTTACCACATGCTATATATCTAGTACTGTGGTTAAGAAATGAAGGAGTGTGGAAAGGGCTGTAATCCGGGGGAGTTGTAACCATAAAGATTCCACTGAATGGGATTTTCCCTTGTTCCAAACTGTTATCTCACTAGATAAAAACATTGTGCTTTATGATTAAGCTAATTGTGCTGGACAAACCAGTCTGCAGTCCTAGAAGCCTGGATTTTCAAATGTGCTGAGCACTGGCAGCTGCAACTAAAGTCAGTGGGGGCATTTAAAGTGCAATTACATGCAAAGTTCTACAACAATTCAGTCCAGAGGTTGTCTGTAAAATTGGAGCAGAAGTGCTACCTCGCCTCGCAGGGGTGCTGTGAATGTTCATGGCAGACTGAGAAGTTATGCTGAAAAGGCTCTGTAAAAATGAAGCCTTTCTTCAGAGCAGGGTTTGAATATAAACATCAAAATAAGGCCTTGAGACACAGACTGAACACCGAAGAGGAGACAAACATGTATGGCTTGCCCTTTTGTAGACTGAATGAATGAAGGATCATGCCCTCGCCCTTCCCCCCCACCAATATATATACCTAATACATATACCACATGGACTGAATTAGTGTTGAGCAAGCATATCTAATTCTAGCATTCCCTGACTCTTATTTTTTAATATACGTAATATGCATAAACAATGTGTATTTGAGTAAGAAATCTTTATAGAATCATAGAATAATTCAGGCTGAAAGAGGTATTGGTAGGTCATACAGTCAAACTCCTGCACAAAGCATGGTCAATGCTGAAGTCAGACCAAGTTTTTTCAGGGCTTTGTCCAGATGGGTCTTGAAAACTGAGGTAATGTTGATAATGGTCTGAGGTGACCAGTTCCATTGCTTAACTTTTGGAAAGACCTGGTATTGTTTGGGTGGGTATCTTTCTGTTTGTATATTTAGCTAAACGTGTAGCAGAGGATACATCTAAATGTTGTGAAAATATAGGGTTGGGAAAACAGAAGGAGAAAAGTTGGGTTTAGTCCTAGTATACTTGTGCCACAAATAAAAAATGGGTTCTAAAATGTCAGTATTACAAACCTGGGTTTCTGAGAGTTAAAGATAACTGCATTTTTATCTATACATTTGATAAGCTTTGTCTTGTCATATATCCATCATATTTTGGAATTTGATTGCACTGTTTAAGACAGGTAAAATTAAATAAGACCTTATACTTTAAGTACACAGTCCAGAATGTCTAGAACTTAGAAACTGCAATCATCTATTTTCTGAATATTCATTGTGGAATACCTAAAGCAGAAAAACACAAAGCAAGCACCTTGTTTTGGGCCTGTCTGCTAAGTTTCCCAAATTACACAAGGTTTTATTAAACAGCTGAAGCAAACCATCAGCATCAAGTGAACCCTGGAACAAATGTCTTAATAATGGATGAAGGGAGATCACTGCATATTTATCTTAACTGTAGCAAGGTTTTCAGCACTGTCTCCCATAACTTAGTCATAGACAGACTGATGAAGTACAGGCTAGATAAATGGACAGTGGGGTGGACTGAAAACTGGCTGAACTGCTCTGCTCAAAGGGTTGGGACCAGTGGCTTGAAGCCTAGCTAGAGGCAAATCACTAGTGCTATACCCAAGGGGTCAATACTAGAGCCAGTATTGTTTAACATCTTTATTAATGACACAGATGATGGGACAGACTGGTCTCTCAGCAAGTTTTCTGGGAGGAGTGGTTGACAGACCATATGACTGACTGTGCTACCATTCAGAGGCATCTCAAGAGGATGGAGAAATGGGCTGATAGGAAGTTCATGAAGTTCAACAAAGAGACGTGCCAAATGCTGCACCCTGGGAGAAATAACACCAGGCACCACCACATGCTAGGGGGTGAGTGGCTGGAAAGCAACATGGCAAAGAAGGCCCTGGGAGTTCTGGTGGACACCAACTTGACCATAAGCCACCGATGTGCCCATGCAGCAAAGAAGGCCACCAACATCCTGGGCTGCATTAGGAAAAGCATTGCCAGAAGGTTGACAGAGGTGATCCTTCCCCTCTACTCTACAATGGTGGGACATATCTGGAGTGCTGGGTTTAGTTCTGGGCTTCCCAGTACAGCAAAGATGTAGACATATTGGAGTGAGTTCAACCAACGACTATGAAGATGATTAAGGGACTGGAACATCTGACATGTGAGGAGAGGCTGAGAGCTGGGACTGTTGAGCCTGGAGAAGAGAAGATTCAGGAGGGATCTCAACAACATGTAGAAATACCCTAAGGGAGGGTGTAAAGAAGACAGAGCCAGGCTCTTGTCAGTGGTACCAGTGAAAGACAAGAGGCGATGGGCACAAATGCAAACACAGAAAGTTCCATTAGAAAAAAAAAAAAAAAAAAGGAAAGAAAAGGAAGGAAAATAAAGGAAAAAAGAAAAGAAAAAATAAAGGAAAAAAGAAAAGAAAAGAAAAGAAAAGAAAAGAAAAGAAAAGAAAAGAAAAGAAAAGAAAAGAAAAGAAAAGAAAAGAAAAGAAAAGAAAAGAAAAGAAAAGAAAAGAAAAGAAAAGAAAAGAAAAGAAAAGAAAAGAAAAGAAAAGAAAAGAAAAGAAAAGAAAAGAAAAGAAGAAAAGAAAAAAACATTTTAACTATGAGGGTAATCAAACACTGGAACAACTTGTGAAGTCTCTACCCCTGGAAATACTCAAAACAAAACTGGACATGGTCCTGAGCAGCAAGCTCTTGTTAACTGCTTTTGACAGGAAGTTGGACTAGATGATTTTCAAAAGTATCATCCAACCTCAACCATTCTGTGATAAGCCAGGCAATATTTTTTCCAGTTTCTCTTTTATTCACTTTCCCTGCAGTATTGGTAGAATAGATCAATTTCTAGTCTGTTCTGGTTTGGGTTTTCTGCTTTTTTTCTCCTTTATCAACTCCATCTTTTACTTTTGTGGATGCTGCTCTGTAATTTTATGAGTTATAATAGTGTTCTGCTAGGCCTCCTAAACTGCTGCTTCTTCTGTGAATGAAGCTTCAGAACAGCATCACTGAGTGTCCCACTGGGAAACAATATTTAACAAAATACAGCATGGAATGTAGCAAAACTGAAATTGAAGTATTCTTCCTAATCTCCCTACAGTAGAAACCAAATTTATTTTAATGTACTGTTTGATCTGAATAGGGTGAAGATTTATAAAAGGCAAGAACTAATTTACCCACAAGTACATATAAACTGAAGAAGTGACCATGAATGAGAGCTGACATCCGAATAACACCACTAAGGTGAAATTATTATATAAGAACAGAAATTTGTAATTTAAGTCATCTGGGGGAGTGGTGCTAAGGAAATAAAAATACCAGACTTGAATACCCATAATAACAATAATTAGAATTAGCAGTAAATATTGCCCTGCAGCATGCTATTACAGCTGAGACCATTTTGTAATGTCTAAGATGCTATGGCATAGTGATTTATATGCTTCTCTACCTAAATGTTAGAGAAAAGCTATATTCTATTGCCTTAACACATTTCCTGCCTTTCAATGAATAGTTGTGACTGGCCTACTCACTTTTCAGTCATCTTTGTATAGGTTTTTCAAATAAGTAAGTATTTAACTGCATAATGACTGACATGGTATAAACTCAGCAGTGTACCTTGCCAAGATGATGGGAACATTTTTAAATACTGCTGCATAAAGCATGGAAATATAGCAAGCCATTTAAATGGTTAACACTTTGATTATTAGTAGACTAGGAGAGAATTACAGGATGATTCACAATGTTTTTGTTTTGTTTTGTTCTTATAACGGCTACTCTTACTTGGATTGTGGTAACATTCAAAAATTGTTCAGCACAACTGCAAAAGACCTATGAAAGTCTATAATACTTCACAGGCAAGCAGACTCAACACTATGTCAAATTGGACATGCTAATTATGGGAGATCCCCAAACCAAATATCTTTTTTGTTTCGCACTTTCTGCTTTTTTCTCTCTAACGTTTATTTGTGAACTACTTGTTCCAATTGGTCTTCAATGATGTTTCTTGCATTTGTATAGTACTGTGTAAAATAGGACTCACTGGTATATTTGTATCATGAGACCATGCAATGAGTGCTATTAGATCATCTTTTTGCTCATTCAAAATCTCAGTAGAATGGATCTTTTAAACCTTATCTGCCCAGTTTCAGCCTCAAGCACTTTTTTTGTTATAGCGATATTCAGGCTGATTTTCAGTTTCATTTTCTTGCATGTTTTGTTTTAGGCCAAAAGATACTGATTGGGAGAAAAACATCACTTCATTTCTTCTAAAATATAGCTTCATTATCTGTACTTGGCCTTACTCTACCTCTGTGTTTAGATATTTTTTGTTCGGGAAGAAGGAATATTTTTTTCTTCCTTTCAAGAAATCTATTAATGACAGTTCTTCAAGATCTCACTTTTCCTAATATCCTCAGCTATTGTAAAGATTGTTGGTTTTGGTTAAAGACTGTGTCACAAACAACCACTTGTAGGAACAGCAGAGGTGTTTTTCCAACTCCTTTCTGTGTCATACATGACAACAGAAAACAAAACCAAAATAGCCAATTTAGAATCAGCAGTTATAGGATCCAAAAGACAAGTTCCCATCAAACATAAGTAATTTTTGTGCTCTGTTGGGGGTGTTTGAGCTATTTATGAAATCCAGATAGAGAAATTAACACTTCTGTATAATCCTAGAACAAATGATGGGGAGTGGCATCATGCTGGGTTGTATAACATTCTCTTTTATAAAAATATTTTCCATTATATTTTGTGGGACATTTATAACCCAAAGGATTCACACAAAAATCCAGAGCATTACTGTAATAATATAGAGGGAAATAACACATAGCAGAATGATAATTGCTTACTATGATGTAGGGCTTAAAATGTAGTCAATATTTTTGCTTGCTTCTAATTCTTGGCTGCAGGCGTGGTAATACCATAGAGTTCATACAGTGAAGGCAAAATTGCATGCAACATTTCTCTCTCTTCTCCTAGCACCTTTTAAATTAAAGTGACTTATACTCAGTATGTTAAACCAAAGAGAAAGCATATGAAGAATATGTCTCTATCAAAAATATCCATCTATGGGCCACTGGGGGACATGCAGAGAAAAATATTTTCATGAACATCGTTTGTACTGGAAACATGTTGGACACAACAGCTGAAACAAGGACCTCAGGCACTGTGTAATCACATAATAAGAGACAGTTCTTGATCTGAATTTTGTGTTTAAAGTACATACATCAGACAGAAGGGAGAGGAGGAATACCAGAATGTGACTGGAAAGTGAGGCAAGAGAGGCTAAGGGCCTGGCCCAGTATTGCTCAGGAAGTGGTACCAGAAGCAGGAACTGCTATCCCCAGAATCTCAGCCAGCACTTCAATAGCATTCTCTTGAGTAAAAGGAGAACTGGAAGATAAATAAAATGGCTAACTTTTTATCTTCCTTCAATGAAACATTTAACTCGGTTTCAATTTGAAGTTCAGATGAAGGTTGAGTCTTGTCCTGTTTTATCTAAATGAGTTCATCTGTCTCATATCATGGCTTTACTTCGTTATGTGTTTTAGCCTTCTGGTCTTTTTCATGCTAGGTAGTAAATACTGGCTCCTTTCAACAGTTGAAATGTCAGGACACGATCGTTTTGAATGTGCAAGATGAAATCTGTGAGATGCTGCATTTCTTTTTCTGTGATCTCTGTGAAGAAGCCAAACTTGGTTTCCTTGTTTATAGGGCTAGAGGACTGGAAGTGACCTCCAGGGTCACTGAGCCCAGTGCAGTGAATTCAGCCCAGTGCACAAGCACTACATCTTATAATCTCTTTCACATGCTCACAGACTGGTTTTGTGGGTTTATTTTTGGTGAAGTATGAACACTTCACTGTGAACAGACACTAGATTAGGAAACAAGATTTTGCTCTTTGGTGGAGACTGAAACCTAAGAGCTCCCAAGCAGAAAAGAGCTTGCAGAATCAGTCATATTTCATGAATGTGACCTGGGGTGGTGGTGTCATTACTGGGTTCTGCCTGGCACGTCAGCGGGTGCAATGAGGTCCTGACGCCACCACTATTACCCATCTCAGTGATGTTGCCCACCTTAGCTTTCTGCATCTCAGGTTCCCCGTCAGTACCTAGGGAACAACAGCTGTGAAGTGCCATCAAATCTGCTGGTGAATAGCTTTGTATTGGAGTTGCACTCAGACTGAGGCAGGCCAGAGCAATTCATGCAGCTTCAGCTCCTGTTATTTGTGATTACTTTACCCTAACTTTAAAATAATCTTGATCCTGTCCTACTTTTTTTATGATCAGCAATTTAAGTTGAAAAGGTCACTCCTTTCTCTGTTAGTTCAAGTTCTGTGTTTTTAAATAGTTTAAGGATATATCATGTCATAGAATGCCAGAAACTGCATTCCTTCACACTGTTTAAATCATTGCTTCTTTCTATTAGGAAGCAAAATTTTGTTAGAAATCCATTCAGGTTTACTTTCCTTTGAGAAAAATTGAGCCTTTATTTTACAAAACATTTCCTCATCCAGAACTTATTGATGCCTACCCGATCAAGTTTTAGACAAATAGAGGATTTTTTACCAGGGATTTATCACTCATTAATTTTGATCTAGAGATTCTCTTTTTTTCCTAAGAACTGTTTTTCAATGTCAGGCCTTTTTTGGACACAATCAGGCTTTTTTGAACATAATGGAATAATGACATAACCTTCATTATAACATCTCAAATGCAACAATATAATACATTTGCTTAAGTCTAGGAGAAGGAAACCAAACCAATTTATTATAGCCTGTTGATTCACACTCACATGCTGTGCAGTTCGTGTGAAGGCCCCATTTACTTTTTCACATGAACTGCCACAGCATGGTTTAAATAGAGATTTCTCTAGCAGTAGTGTTAAGGCTCCTCATTAACATCATTTCTGGAGTCACTGGGCCAAGTATATCCTTAGTGCAATTCCACTGATCTCAGTGGGGTTATCCTTGAGATATATTTGGTCCATTGTTTCTACAGAATCTCTTTGTTCTTTTTTGATCTCTTTAAGAATTTTGTTACTTTGAACATTTCTCACATAGCAAGTCATCACATTAAAAAGTTCACAACATTTATAAGTAATTTCTCAGGTATTTCTACACATTTGTACACTGAGCTAAGTGATTATATCCAATAACTTTTTTTTTTTTTCAATCTACACATATATCCCATTTTCACAGGAAAATCAATAAACACTGTGAGTTTCTCTTCTTGTTTGTTTTGTAAAAAGTTCCAAAACTTGATGTGGCTACCAAAAATGATCTGAGACAGACTGCGGGTTCATTTGGCATTATTTTCTGCCCAGCTCTCTCTCTCTCTCTCTCTTGCAGTTTTTGGAAACAAATAACAATTGAGCAGTTGAGGGATAAAACCAGGCCTGCCAGTGATAAGCTATGGGATGGCATGCCAAAACCAGAGGGACTGTGTGCTAGTGAGGTCCTTCGGCCTGCTCCATGAGGTGCTGTGTACAATGAGGCACGTATGAAGCGCTTCTACACCAATGCACGCAGC
>VXAA01003138.1:0-18084 GCA_013399115.1 Anseranas semipalmata
AGAGAAGGCTCTGGGGAGCCTCACTGCAGCCTTCCCGTATCTAAAGGGGGCCTACAAGAAAGCTGGAGAGGGACTCTTTGTCAGGGAGTGTAGTGATAGGACAAGGAGTAATGGCTTTAAACTAAGAGAGGGGAGATTTAGATTAGACGGTAGAAGGAAATTCTTCACTCAGAGGGTGGTGAGGCCCTGGAACAGGTTGCCCAGAGAAGCTGTGGATGCCCCATCCCTGGAAGTGTTCAAGGCCAGGCTGGATGGGGTTTTGGGCAACCTGGTCTAGTGGAAAGTGTCCCTGCCCATGGCAGGGGAGTTGGAACCAGATGATCTTTAAGGTCCCTTCCAATCCAAGCCATTCTATGATTCTATGATAAGGAAGGAAAGAAGGAAGATGTGTCACGGCAGAAAAGAGCACTTGGAAGAAAATTGTTTTCCCTGAACTTCCTAGCTCTGTCTGGAGAGCTGCCTTGCAATGAAGTCAGTAAGAAAATGGGAATCCTTCCCAGCAGTGCTACTGAATGCCTG
Organism: Anseranas semipalmata; assembly: GCA_013399115.1. NCBI lineage: Eukaryota > Metazoa > Chordata > Aves > Anseriformes > Anseranatidae > Anseranas > Anseranas semipalmata. The sequence goes on from VXAA01003138.1 coordinate 520, forward strand.
AAAAAGGCAATTTCTATCTGCATGGGCCAGAATACTGTCTCTTCTACCAGAACACACACCTGCTTCTGCTGGTGCAGAAATTAATCCCTCTCAGACTTGACTAATGCAACTCTCCATTCCTAGGAATGAAGTTTCATAAACCAAGAAAGCCACTGTTTGTTTGAAGCACAACAACAGGCTTTGCTTAGCAACGTGCTACCCTGAACACACAATCACGATTTTCTTCTCTGCGTGGACCACACAGATCACAGGGGAGAATTTAGGGCCTGTCTCATTAGGCTTTGGTGTAGACATGTAAAGCAATAATTGATATATAATGTTTTTAATTATTATAGGTTTCACAGGCAATAAATTAGTTTTAAGGTAACTAAGAATATTTTTAGTCCTTTTCCAAAGTAGAGACTATAATCCCTTGGGAGGGGCAAGAGAAGGCTGGGGAAACATCCAGAGGGACACAAGAAAACTCCCTGAGAATGGAGTGAACACGTTTTAGCAAGAGGTGCTGTTTTATTGCAGACCATTCTGCCTAACTGCAGAACACTGCTCCAGGGCTTGTGTCCTTCAGGTCTCTGGGATAATTTCAGACCACCGTCAACCAACCAGCTCAAGATATGTCAGTGAAACACTATTAGCAAGGTGAGTGCTGGGAAGTGGAGTCAGGCAGCGGGAGCTGGCGGACAGGACTTGATGTTGAGAGGACCTGAACTAAACATGAGCAGTCTGGGAGAGAAGTGTGTGTGCAGCTCACCCCTGAGAGAGCACGTCTTCAGGCCTCTTAACTTTTGGAACAAAACAATGAAATTCCCATATTTAACTTATGGTATGTCTATTTTCCAGGCCGTGCTGAAGAGTAGGATTAGCCCAAAGTAGCTGCAAAAGAGCCAATTCATGCACGAGACAGCATGACCACAGCAAAATGCAATTCATAGTATAACCCTTTCTTCTCAAAGGTGCAAGATAGCCTGAACTGCATTCCAGCATCACTTGCTGAAAAGCTAGTTTGAGTATCTCTAAATTATTCTTCAGAAAGAGCATCCTTTTTATTTTTATTTTTGCTATTTTTTATTTTTCCCTGAGCTTTTACCCAAGCTCACAGACTGAAAGAGCAGAGCCAGATAAATGAATCAAACCATGTTCTATAGACTGGGAAGACAGGAAATAAGAGAGAGAGAGATTTATTGTTTTTAATTTTTAAATCTTGGGAGGTGCTCAAAAGCTATGCTGATGGGACCATAGAAGTAGCTAGATAGACAGTAAATATCAGGAGAACCAATGATAAATCTTGCTTTTATTTTTATTGGGACAAAACCTGAGTTTATATAGCTGAATTACATGCCAAAAATTTCAAAGTTGAGTGTCTAGAAATAAGTACCTATATCCATGTGGGAATCAGTGAGAACTATTCTCAGTATCTCTGAAAATTGCTTTCACATAGGTAAAATTTATAGGACTACCTTCAGACATTGAGCTTTGAAAAACTTGGCCAGGATTTCTACCTATTTATTGTTTCCTGGGCCAAAAAGAGTGATGAAAGTAGCGGGCTTTTTTATTATTATTTCCATATGCAATATATTTACAAGAATATTTATGCAAGGAATGTTACAGAAATTCCATGCTTTGTTTCCTTTGTGAAAGATACCTTCCTCATAAGAAACACATTATGCTTGGTCAAATATTTCTCTCTATGGGAGGATTAGATCCACAGAACTGTGGGGTTCTCATTCATCAGAAGCACTTAATTTATCACCTGGCTTTTATTAAAAAAAGAGAGAGATCAATTCTGTTTGGACAGCCACTGTACACTGGATTTAGGAGATTAAGGTTTACTCTAGAAAAGTGTTATTGTGAGATACGATATGAATAGCATGACATCATTTCTGGCAATACAGTATCAGTGAGTGAAACAGAAAAAAAAGCAACATGCAGACAGTTTTCTGATAAAGGGAAATAGTTCTATATTCTTTCTATAATTTACTGTATTTTAAGATTGTGTATGTCATATACCAGTTTAGAAATAAGAATAGACAAAACAGCAATAAATTCTTCAGAGGACATTATTTGAAAAATATACTGATGTTTCTAAGGGTGGGAGAAAGTGGAATTCAGGGTAGATTAATGAGGAGCCAGTGGGCTTGGATGATGATCCTTGTGAGTCGCTTCCAACTCGGGATATTCTATATTTTATTAGTTACGATAAAACTAAGGATTTCCAACTTGTAATTTACATCTTTGTATCAATACAGCACGTAAGATTTTTTTAAAAAAACAACCAATTATATGTCTTGTTTTGATCAGTTTTATGACCTTTTTCTAATTTGTATGACATCATGGGAGGGTACATTGACTCAAAAAGTAGCTCATTATAATAACCATATTCTCCCCCAATTCATGACAAAATTTTATGAAATCATTTTGCTTATTATACTTGATAAATTATTTTTTATGGAATAAATAAGAATATGGGTAAGTTATGGAATAACAAAGTATATTTAGTTACACAAGATTCTGTTCTAATTGACAAATTTCTGTTTTACTTATTTCTATCTTTGCTATAGGATTTTTTATGACATATTTTCTCTACTTTTAAAATAATTTAGAATCACCACAGAAACATGTGCCAGTACATTATTTGTTTTATCCATATTATTACTTTTTTTTCACTGCAGTTCAGTAGTTTAGATGCATTGGATTTCAGGTGTATGAGATGGCTTCATAAACATTTACTGGGTGGTCTTAACAGCAGAAACAATGAATGCATATAAGGAAAAATAAAGTACATTTATTTTCTTGAGCTTTTGGACTGTAAATATACAAGTAACCCTGTATCCTTAAAAGAGCTGAGAGGTACGATTGGTCCTAACTCTGGTGCCAAGAGCTGTGGTAGCACACTAAGAGATATTCTGCACCCCGAAATTTTAGCAGATAGTTTAGATATGAGACTTAATAGTTGCAAACTCAATGGCAGACTGGTTTTGCTGATTTCTTAGTTTCAATGTCCTAGTTCCTTGATGACATTGCATACACTCTGTACCACAACACTGTTTTATTTGTTGAGTTTCTATTGTTTCTACCAGTTTGCATTATATACATAGACTTCACTTGATTTAGCTTTACATATCTTTAGTGTAGAACTAAATGAGTCTTTCTTTAATGTAATATGTTGTTTGCCATTCTTGAGCTTAACAGAAGCCACGCAGTATGTCTATGAAGTGTACCTATCCTTTATGTGAAAAAGTTAGTTATACCTCCATCCTACAGCACAGCTGAGCTCTTTAGTTGTTACTGATTGTTTATATCATTTCTGTATCAAGTTATTATCCCATATTAAAATGCTGTGAAAGGACTTCATATGTGCTATGGTTTATTTATCATTGTATTCACCCTGTATTTTAACAATCTTTGACAACTTCCTTACATTCCTAGGATTAGTTTATATATTGTTTTGTCTTATGTTAATATTTGAAATCCTTTCTGTTATGTCAATTAACTGCTAGGACATCTATCTAGACACAGTATACTCAAGTATAATAAAGAAAAGAAAAATACTTCAAGATGCTAACAAATTATAACCATGCCCAGATATAAACCAGATGTATGAGTGATAAACATAGAGATACTGAATTGTCACCACTTTTCAAAATCAGAATTTAAAATGTCTCCACCTTTGACCTGTGGTAATAAGCTTTACTAGGGCATAACAGAGATAGAAATCTAGCCCTGTGTTTTTTATTGAGTTTCTGAAAAGATTTTTTTTTCTTCCTTTCTTTCTTTTTTTTTTTTTTCTGTTTTTCTTTCTTTAGTAGCAGCATCTCCCACACTACCCTGAAAAACACTAGCAAGAGTGGGGAAAAAGAAGTGGCTAACGGTGTTGTGGTTGCCTGTTAACAGGGCTCAATGCAAACATGTGCTTCAGGTTATGAAATGGAGAAATGCTTAAACTAACACACAGCCTTTTTCCTTCACTCACTATTTAACAGCTGTGTTTAGTGCTGGAGAATATATGTGCTGATATAAACCAAGAGCACATATTGGCCAAATACATTTTCTCCATGCTATTTAGTAACAGCAAAGTTCCTGAACAGACCTCCAACTCTGAAGGACTGATTGGTTTCTAAAGACAATTTCATCACCTTAGATTTGACAGTGGTGGAAGTGCATTGATTTTTCTTTGGCAATACAAAGAAAACACATATTTAGTGAAAAAAGAATATTGTTTTTTTTTTAATCTCTATGAAACAGTTCTTATGAAACATGACGTCAAGCAGTATCATCTGGATTTCAGTTTTTTTATAACTGTAAAACAAAAGCAGATTCTCTGTCTCACAATTGGTTGGTGTTGTTTTCTTTCCCCCAGAAGATACAACTTAGTATTGTGGTTTTCAACCTGTATCCTGTGTGTCCCTGTGAGTCCAAGGAAAAATCGTAAGGGTTTAGAAACGTCAGCTAAAGAGAATAGATCCAACACTCAGAGGGCTTTACGTCATTGCACTTCGGGTGTAGTCACTGGGGTCTGAATCAAAAAAGATGTCAAAGCTTTAGGTCAGGCAGGAATAATAACCAGAAGTCCTGAGGCCTCTGTTGAGCAGGCTGCAGATTCACTACCTTCCTTCTGACCTTTCAGGCTGTGAGACTTGGCTGTGCTTCACGTGACCTTGGACCAAATTTCAAGCACAGCAGTTCGTACTTCTACAAGGAAATCATGAGAGATTGACTCATCTAATATTGTTTTTCTCGAAAGTGAGAAAACAATAAAAGCTTTTTTTTTTTTCTTTTTTCTTTTTTTTAACAGAGTTTAGCAAAGTCTGGTTGTACTTTTGGATACATCTGTGAAGGATCTGCATTAATATGAAAGATGTGAAGAAAAAACAAAACCAAGAACAACTGTATGCTAAGGACAGTCTGGTTAATATACACGTCATTCATCCAGTCAGTGCTATAAATAAATATAGTACAAGATAATTCTATGAAGGTAAAAAAAAGTTGAGGACAATTTTACTTGACAAAATTAGTGTTGGATCAACTGTTTAATGATCCAGCTCAATATAGTCAAACCATATCCCAAATTCTGCTTTGAATTTTGAAGGAACTGAGTGAATTCAAATCTCATTCTAAAAGTGGCTGAGTTTTTTGTGAAATGCAAAGAAAAAAAAAAAGATAATTTACAAGGAAAGTTGCTAAATATTAGCCAAACATGAGTGATATTAGCCAGTCACATTTCGAGGAGGTAACTCCTTTATGATACGAGGTACCTAACAGCCAGAAGGGATTCTAGTCTGCAAGTACCTGGATCGTATGGGTGCATTAGTACTGAAATCTACAAGAGACTAAGAGAACATTTCAGATGCACGACTCACATTAACATTTCTTATCTAAATATCCCGTTGCTCAGGAGGCTAGCCTTTGTACTCTGTTCTATTTACTAGCACAGAAATCACCATAGTGTCTGGTGCCTATAAGTCTGGCAGGGATGGCAAATTTAAGCTGGAGCTCCTGAACTGAATCTAGATGCTGTCAGCATCAGGAGGCTGCCAACACAGGCATTGCATATCAAAGACAGGATTAACTGCAATTTAAAAAATCAACAAAAATGCTACAACTTTTAATCCCTTAAAGGATGGCTGTATCATTTCACCCAGTGCAGACTGCACAGATCTATTGTTCAGAGGTTATTATGTAAACTGCCAAAGTCCCTGTAACATTGGGGATAGTTAAATGTGTAAACAGAAATAATTCTACATTTAAACATTATAGTTCTTCTGGTTGTTAAACTATCATTAGAACAGGATGGAAGCTGGTTTACAAGCTCCACTGTTGTATTTCTACACCGTGGGTGGTAGAAGCAAAGCCATTTTAAGACAATAAAATTTCTTTGTCAAATATGCTGTAGATGACTGTTTATACATAGCAAGAGTTGCCGCTCACCTTCTGAACCTTCAGGATAGAGCATGGATGAAATGGATATGTTGACTTTAGTTGTTGTAGCAGCCTGGAAAGTCAGGACTTGAATATGCTGACACGCCTGTGGTTATTTGCCAGTTCTTTCTCTCTGTTGAAGAACTAGTCCTGCTTTCTTACTGACTACGTAAGACACGCTGAAAGATGTCTCCTCTAATATACAGAGTGATCAAATGAAAAGTTGGAGCCCTGTATGGACATATAGGTGCTCTGCTGCTTAAAAATAATCACTGGATACCGAGAAAACAATTTTCGACTATATAAAAGCAGTTAAAAACCTGCTGAAAATACTATTAGTGTGATGACAGTATTTAGCACATTTTTCTCTGGTCCCCCAATAGATGTGATATTTACCACAGAATTTACACTTTAATGGAAAGTAAAATTGATTAATATATGCTGACAAAATGAATCCTATTAGAAGATAGGATTCTAGTCTAAAAAAAAAACCAACAAAACAACAACAATAAAAAAAAAAACAGCTGTCATGCTCCAATGCTTAGATAGTAGACTGAAACCTATTAAGGGACTGGAGTCCCAGATCCACAGAGGGATTTAAGCATCCTATTGTCATTTAAAATAGATGATTTTTAATAGGAATCAAACAAGCACCCCTGTGGATTTGGGACAAAGTACCTTCACAGTTACTCACTGCAGAGCCTGGTTAGCAGGACGTGAATCTCAGACTCACAGAGGTGTGCCACGTTGCTGTGAAAGGCTTGTAAGAATTGTCTCTTGAAGACATTCAGTAACAGAAACATCAGATGAAAGACAGCTCAGAAGTGCCCAGCAAAATGAACAACTATTACACAGTATGTATGCCTTGATTCCTCTCCTCCTTAGTCATGCAAGCTAACAGGATAAAGGAAATAGGAGCAGGGAAATTTCTCTTGAGGGATGAGAATTGCAATGAAATTCTGAAAGAGCAGGCCAGGATGTTTATTTTAAAACATGTCGTCAACCTGCCACTTTGCTCTGTAATAGCCTAGTGTTTAGTGTTCTTATCCAGCAAGTGGGACAATGAATTGATACCCTTCTGACCAAGTCCTCCGAAACTGTGCTGACGTTTAAGGGCTGTCCTGAATGGGGATGTTCTGCTGTGCTGGGTGGAGCACTCCACAGGAAGGACTACGGGATTTCTGATGCCAGAACAGCCAAGGTGTCTTGGACACCTGCCTCTGCTCAAAGATCTACCTCTGCTCTTTTCCTACCTCCCGGCCCCCAATAATTATGCAATGTAAAATACCAGCAATAATCATTTATAAGTCATTTAGGGAGGTTATGGTATTTCTGTATCTAGCTGCTGGATTCAATGGAGAAATATAGAAATTCTGTTTTGGAGTTTTTCTTCATGAAAAATAAGGAATAAAGTTTTATTCCAATGAATGTTTTAGGAAAAAAGCATAATAGATCATGTATTTTTCTGATATGCATAACTCAGGTTCTGTGGTATTGAACATTATTATTCAAACAAGGCAGTGTTTAAAAATAGTATTTATTGTAAGTGTTGATTCATTTCAATGACTCTTTATTTTTTAATAGCTTTAAATATACAATTTAGACCCTAGCCTAGCAGATTCAATACTTGGGATTTTTCTGTGATCCATCCAACTCTGTTTATAAAAGGCAAATATCCATTCTACTGATATATCTAAGGTAATGCAAATTCCACAATTAAAAACACACACACACAACAACAACAAAAAACACTAGGATTTGAACAAAGTACATTAGATCCTTTCCTATTACACATCCTGGAAGACATACATAATCACCAAATGAAGACACACTATTCTTCATACAAATAATCCTTATCTATTTTTTATGAAGTTTGTCTTTTGCTAATATTTGATTTTTTCTGAAAAAATCAATGTATTTTTGACATGAAGTACACAATCAGGACAAGTTTGCTTGCTGAAATTAAATATGAATTCAAGTATCTATGAACTGATGTAGACAATTAAATGAAGCTTTGTATCTGTATTCAGCTTTGTCACGATGTATTTTTAGTTGCGTCAAATTTATGACCAAATTTGTCAACAATTCATTATTGTAACTTGCATTTATTGAATTCATTATCTCATAAAGTATAGCACATGTAAGATCAGACTGCTCTCATTTTAAGACTGCATTGTTAAAATTTTTAAATGCATTTGAAAGAAAACTAAATGGTATTAAATCATTGAAACATCCTCTTTATCATTCCCATCTTAGCCTCCTAAAAGAACTTACAAACTACATCTAGTCAGTTTTCATCTAATGTGCAACAGCAGCATTAAGCTACTGAAAACATTACCAGCAAGTTTTCAGTTACTGGATACGGAGATGTCTATTTAGATGGGTGAGTATCCTCAACATTTCTGCTCATTTTAAACTGATAGAATGATTTAATGTTTTTTTGGGAGGGTGGGGGTGACTTCTGAATGCTTTTATCAAATTAAGTGTAGAGATGAAAACAGAGTTATCAAACATGGACTTATCAAACTATCTGATCGATCTAGGCATAATTTACTATGCAGCATACAAACTGGTCAAGTAGTTGGATGAAAACATTTATTTCTACTGTTCAATTAATACGTACTAAGTTTGGTACATCCTGAAGCTAACATCAACATTATTGGATCTGAATCAGGCTAAGCTATAAAGGTCATTTTAAAGGGCATATAAGGCCACTTGATTGTAGTTTGTTTTGTTTTGGTTTTGTTTTTTTAAATCCAAGGTGGTGACTCCAGGCTTAGGCTAGAAATGGAGGCTGAGGTACTCAAGCTGCTGTTTGTCATAGAATCATAAAATCATCTACGTTGGAAAAGATCTTTAAGATCATAGAGTCCAACCATCACCTAAGACTACCAAGTCCACAGCTAAACCTTGTTCCCAAGCACCACATTCACACATCTCTTAAATGCCTCCAGGGATAAGGACTCCACCATTTCCCTGGCAGCCCATTCCAGTGCTTGACTGCTCTCTTCCTGAAGAAATTCTTCCTAACTGCCAATCTAAACCTCCCCCAGAACAACTTGAGACTGTTTGCTCGCATCCTATCATCACTTGTCACCTGAGAAAAGAGGACCAACACACACTTTTCTAGCCAGAAGTACTTACGGACCTTTCATGGTTAGCAATAGGAAGGTACCTTTTGTGAATTCAGATTTCTCTGAGGTTCTCTGAGGTGAACTGGCAGCTGAACAGGCTTCTTGGATTAAATCTTCTGATTTGGTTTTATTTAAAGTCCCTAATTCAGTTTTGCATATAGGCAATGATCATCACGCATCTGGCTGAAGTGCCTTTGCCCATCTGGCACATTGTTACTGGGTGTCTATGCCCAGGCGTTGGCAGTGGGGGGCTGCAGGGGCCTCTTTGAGAAGGGACAGGGCCTGCCCAGTGCTGGACACAGCAGGTTCCAGCTGGTTCCAGCCACTTCCAGCTGGTGCCACCACAGCCCCACTGCCTGCATATGAGCCCATCAGCTAAAGTGGTGGCACTGAAACTATATATTTAAGAAAGGGGGGAAAAAAATGTCACACGGGCAGAGCAGGAGGAAACAAAAACACTGCGAAACAGCAGAGAGAGCGCCAAGGTCAGAGGAGGGAGGAGGGGGAGGAGGTGCTCCAGGCCTGGAGCAGGTGTCCACTGCGGCCTGTGGAGGACAGCATGCCACAGCAGTTGGATATTGCCTGAAGGAACTGCAGCCCGTGGAGAAGTAGAGGAAAAGTGTAAGAAGGAAAGAGCAGGAGAAAGAAACTGGTATGCACTGACCATAACCCTCCTGCCATTCCTCATCACCCTGAGCCTCCCGGAGTAGGAGTAGGGGTCGGAGCAGTTGGGAATGAAAGAGTGAAGTTAAGACTGAGGGAGGGGGGAGGAAAGGTGTTGTTTAAATGCTTGTCTTTTCATTACCCAAGTTTATTTCAAGTGGCAATAAAGTTAATTTTCCCCAAGTCAAGTCTGTTCTGCCTGTAACGGTAACTGGTAAGTGATTTCCCTGTCTTTATCTCAACACATGAGGTTTCTCTTCCTTCTTCTTCCTATTTCCACACCCACCTCCTACCCCAGTCCTACTGAGGGAGAAAGGGAGTGAGCATCTGGGTGGGCGTCTGGCTGTTTGCCAAGGCTAACCCACCACAGACAGAAGCAGAGAAGACTCATTTTTATGGGTAGTCAGCATCTGAGAGAAGAAAATGATACTGATGTAACAGAAGGATGTCTTGGACTGGGAGGGACTCTGATAAGATTAGTATTAAGAAGAGAGTGGAAGATCTCAGATGAAAAAAAAAAAAAGGCTTTGCTCCTACAACCATGCATTTACCTAGGGTTGCAGTGCTTATCACCAGAACACAAATTTGTCAGAGTTTGAAGGAAGCTACTGAATAAAGCTCCAGAGACCATGCAGCTGCTCTAGCAACGTGGGCAAGTCTCTTGATTCTTCTTTCAAACAAGGTTTGCTGACAGTAGTCAGACTGCTTTAGACCAACACTTAAAAATGCTTAAAAAAAAAAGTGAAGGTTTCATATACAGAAGTGTAGCAATGTTCTAAGTTAAATACAGGTTGCTATGCCTCTGCTTCCCATACAAGACATTGTCTGTTTAGTCTGTTTAACTTATACGCCCTTAAGGAGAAGTTGTCTGTATATAATGTTTAGAACAATGATATTTAATTCAACTGTACTACCATTCATAGTTTTAACTATAGGAATGGTCTCAGTGAGGCCATTTGCAAATTCATTTGCAGAATGCTAAGCATGAGCATGAACATTTATGTAACATGAGCCTCCAAATGCCTGAAAAGGCAATGTAAAATGAACAAGACTTGGAATGCCTGTCCTGAGCTGAGAGTTGGTTCTGTACTAAAGCAAGAATGAAAATGTTTTGTATAATGAATCAAAAATCAGGGCTATCTTGAATTGCTAGTGATAATGAATGTTTATTAAGTCATAGGCTTGTGGTAGTTTGGAATCGTATTATGGTTTTTGAATGTGTTTACTTTTCATGCTACTCAAGCATATAACAAGGGGCTGTTGAGCACCGCTCTAGCTATCCAGCTTAAGGTAAATCCTGTATGGATCCAGACACAAGACTTTTCAATTAACGTGCCTGTACAGACTAAGGCACCTTTGAAAATGGAGTTTGCATAGGGTTTATCACCTTTTTTTTTACTTTTCTTTCATATGCAGTCAGTGATTAGTTATAGGAACCTAGCTCAATGTTATTTTCCATTTGTTTATGTTTAATTCAGCTGTTATTCTCAAAAAGTATTGCTGCTGAAAAAAGGGCAATTCTGAAACACAGTGTGTAGAAGAATGTTCTGTCTTTGATTTCTGACACTTTGCTATACGCAGATGTGTAACAGGAATCATCCATTTTAGGAAAGTGCTGCTTATAATTTTGGGAAGGTAAGCCTCCATTTTAGTCAGAATTATGATCTTGCACATTTTCTCATTTCCCGGAATAAAATCTCTTGATAAGCCTTTATCAGGAGGGGTGTTGCTGATTCCGTTGTGAGCTGGCCACAAGGCGCTGCAGGCCATGAGTGATTAGACTGCGAGGTGAGAAGTGTGGCGCTGTCGGTAACATGGCGCTTGCTTGCATAGATTGTTCAGTGAGTGTCAGAGGTGAAAACAAATGCTGTGCTGAGAAATATAAACCAGATTTCCTTTTGTTGGCCTGAGGATAGGAAGTGGAGAGAAGAAGAGAGAGGGGGAATACTGTAAATTGAGGCAGAGGTGAATTTTCCACAATAAGACTACTATATGAGCTAGTATAAGCTCCCTGAGGGTGAAATTCACTCTTCTGTACTGGGATAACGCATGACTGAGGTTGAATTTGAAATCTCTCTTGAAGACGTTAGGACATCTACAGCTCTGTTCATATAATCCACTGGCCAGTAGCCCTTGCTTCCCTATCTGTGCCTGATTTATGGTGCTGAGTCCCCATGGGTTTAATGGCCACCAGATGAGGTAGCAAATTCAGCACATTGGGAAGTAGAAAAAATGTGCTCTGTGGCTTGAGCCAAATACTGAATCTGTATTTGTTGAGCTGTTACAAATCTATATTCTCTGTGGATGGTGAAGTGGGAGTGGTGTAGAACTTGCTTTCTCAGCAAGCTATATGAGCGTTTCGAAAGACCAAAAAATTAATGGAAAATGCACAGCTAGAAAACCTCATAATATGAAAGCAGAGCAAGAAGGAAAAGTGAAAGAAACTATTATCATTCATTAATGCAATACATTAGACTCTGTCTCTTGCAGCAGAAACCCCTCACTGGAACCAGTTGTGTGGGCTCAGTGTGAAAGAGAGAAGAATTTGGTCAAATATTTATTTTTGTGTCTATTTTTTTCATTGCAGTGAACCAGTAGAGACATACTTTCTCTTTTAAAGAAAAAAAATCATTAAAAAATGCTTAAATAGTGACCTTTATGCGTACTTTCCCAATGTTGCTGATTTTTGAAAAAATGCATATCAGGGACAGTTTCAGTGGCCACATCTTGAGTAAACAAAGCAACTTTATTTAGTGTTTATAACACCTCCGTGGGCCTGATTCTGAAAACATAAATGACAATTCTTAATGGCAGCATAGATTTCAGTGAGGAGGTATTACTCAGCCTGAATAAGAAGGACCCAAATCTACATTCTTATTTTCATTTGCATAAGAAGTTACTGTGTGATAAATCTTTAAATTAGCTCAAAAATGTGCCACACGTGATTTGCCTTCAACTACTTCCCTAGCAGTTATAATTCATGACCTAGTCTCCTTGTGAAAGGCTAATGGATGTTTTAAATTCCTTTAACACCAAACCTGCAATTTGAGGAATAAATGCTAGTGGGTGGAATGATTCTTAATGCTTCCTTCCTCCTCCCCATGTGTTAACATACCTCTACCTAGATGGTCACCTAATGTCTTTATTTCTCAGTTTTCTTGTCTCATCTCTTTCTTCTCAGCTGTGTAGCCTGCCATCCTCTTGGCATTTCCCTTGAATTTATTATGCAATTGAAAGGAAGGGCTCCTGCTTTATAGCTGCTGTCTGCCCTCCCTTTTTTTTTTTTTACACTGCTCAGTTCCAGAATGCAGGTGTGTGGTTTTTATTTGCCTTATCTCTGTTTTCACAGTAAGATTAATGAGAGAGCAACTTAGTGAGGTTTTCCAGGTAGGAAAGTAGTTACTAAAGGGGAATGACAAATATTTTAAATTCATTGCCTAATTATTTAATGTCACAATACCATTCAGCAGTGTTAGCTGACATCAAGCCATTATTGTTCTAGAAGATGTATGTCTGCTTCAGTGGTGTGAAAGGATCTTTTGTCATTGTGAATCACCGCTGTTTTAAACTGAACTGTTCAGTGCCTTTCTACTCTAATGTGAACTGAGGTGTTAGTACAGAATAATATCAAGTGTTCTGTGCTACAGCTTTATTCCTCATCCCACTGTGACCTTTTTCTGTACATATACCCTGTTGTTCTGATTTGTGTTTTAGTGATTTCTTATGTATTATGAATAAAAAAAGTTGTATAAACAACACCGAACCAAGATGGTAAGATCCTGATAAGACTACAGACGTTATATGATTGTGTTCTCTTTGCTTTCTTCCAGGCCCTGTTTTAGGCTTGTCCCCCTCTCCATCCTGACCCCCCCCCCCCNCCCCCCCCCCCCCCCCCCCTTTTTTTTTTTTTTTTGGGGGGGGGGGGGTGTTAATATAGTTGTTCATTTTCAAGTAGAGGTATCCAGCTAGTACATCCAGAAAACTAAACCTGCAGGGCACCATTATGGTGAAAGGAAAGTAAATTCATCCTTCAGAGGTAGATCCAGCCTAAGGGAAGCTGGGTATGCCATTCTTACAGAATTGATCTAACCTGGTCATTGTGAAAAGGGAGACAAAACTGTCATTACCTTATTGTCCATGTCCAGTTGTAAGGGAAATGATGTTGCTGCTGTAGTTTGCTTTAGAGTTGTTGATGCAGAATGGATTTACTTTGTGCACAGTTATTGGTTTGAACAGTTTGGGAAATACATCAGTAAGGCTGAGTATCTGAGCAGTTACACAGAATTTTCAGTTCTATTGTAGTGCTCTTTAGTAACTGTTCTGGGGAAGGAAAGAGCTCTTTTTCTTAAATGATTTAAATATAACATTTTCTGAAGACAACTTACACCTTTGAAGACATCAGCTATGGCCACTCGTCTAAGTAGCTGGTGATCACAACATTAAACTTCTTACTGCTGACATTTGGCTAATGACTCTATCTAAGCATCCCCATCTTAATGCAGTGCCCTTAATGCAATGCTCCTACAGTGCCATTGGGAGTTTTCTATGACAGAATTCTGAAATGTTTTCGCACGTGTGGCAATGTTTTAGAAATTTAATTTATTATCACCACCACCACCTAAGTTATACCATATATTTCTATGTCTTTAAATTTTATTTAAAAATGAGTATGCTGCTACTGCTGTAGAATTTCTGGTACACTGCAAAATACTGGATTTTGCATAAATGAAGTTAAACCCTCTGTAAGGAATGAAAGCTCTCGTTCATAGTTGCGTACTCATTTGTCTCATTTTTCTAAAGTACATTACCTCATAATTTATCCAGAACACTTGTTATTCTTAATGCTGTATACTGAGATTTTGTTTTGAATAGGAGATGTAATTTGGCTTTGGGCATCTCAAGGAATGTAAAGAAACCTAATTTATTTTGTATTTATTTCATGTTTTCTGAAAATATTTGCATTTTAAATTGGATATCAAAGTTATCAGACTTTGCTGTAGGAAATGTTCAGATCTGCTGTGACTGTATTTTGTGTTAAAAACATCAAGGTTATGCACTTGCAATAATTGGGATATTTTCTGTCTATTTCCCTTTACTACCTCTTTTTAGATAGTAATTGGAAATTTTAAAAGGTTAACAATAGTGGACACTAAAAACTGTTTTAGGGATTAAAATATCAATTAGAGATGGATATGTAATAATTGGAAACAGCTTCTTAGGTGGAGAATGAATCCTGTTTCTCCTTTGCAGCCCTTAAGGATTTGCTGGCAAACTTATCTCTGACTAATGTAGCCTTTTTTTCTAATAGGCATTTTATGGTCTAGGCAAATCATCATGGTAATTAGCTTACAATTTAAGGCTGAAAGAAGTGTATTGTTTTTGTGAAGAGCCCAAGAAACAAAGTAATTGGATTAAAAATAAGATGGTTTTCAAACACTGAGTAATACAGTGCTGTGAGAGTGATACAGGACTCGTTTTGACTACCCAGAGAGAATTAAAGCAGAGAACCTTACTCTCTGTGATGTTGATTATTTGGAGCTGGGGAACCCAGCTGAAAGGATATAGCTGCAATTTAATGCGATTAGCCTGCCATATCAAGTCATTGGATAATTGTAGACCTTGCAAGACACTGCTCTTACGGTGTTGATATCCACTGGCCTTTGGGAGCACTGATTGAAGAGGGATGATGAGAGTAAAATAGATTTGGATAAAATTAGAGAGAACTGGGGCAAATATATGCGGATTTTCTCATTTTAACACAAAAGAAACCTAGCTTACGTGGAATGGAATCTGGCTGCAATATGCTGAAAAGCTACTTATCACAACTCCCTGTGGTATATGCAACAAACATATGGAACAAGCTTGTGGCTTAATCGGTCTCCTTGAGTTCATATGACAGATTCATTATTTTCTACATTACAGAGAGAATGTCAAGATCAAAAGCTCCATTCTGATTAGCTGGCAAATGTGCAGTATTGTAGTACAGAGCATGCATTCACATATGACTACTTTGCTGCATTTGGAAATCAATTTGTTTCATTCCTGTTGAGGAAGTACTATGTTGTCATTTCACAAGAATAAAAGGCCTCAGTTTAATTGCTGGTTATGTGAATCTGAACCCTTGTTCATCACCCATACCTCCCACAAAGTGTGTGTCAATTCCACTGCTGTCATTTCCTCTTATGCAGACATAACACAAATTTTCATTCACGGATACTAGCGCCGTGCATACCATTTACCTAAGGATGGAACAATCCAAAGTTCATGAAAATAGATGGTTAATTTGATAGTGTAGTGTCATGCTTTTGGCCAGGATAGAGTTAATTTTCTTTGTAGAGGCTTGTATGATGCTGCATTTTGGGTTTTTGATGGAAATAATGGTGATCACACACCAATGTTGTAGTTGTTGCAGGCAGTGCTCACACAGAGCCAAGGACTTTCCTGCTTCTGGTGCTGCCCTGCCAGCGAGGTGCTGGGGGTGCACAAGGAGTTGGGGGGAACACAGCCAGGACAGGTGACCCAGACTGACCAAAGGGATATTCCACACCAGATGGCATCATGGTCAGCAATAAAAACTGGGTAAAGAAGGAGGAAGGGGGGGACTTTGAGGGTGATGGCGTTTGTCCTCCCAAGAAACCGTTACCCATGATGAGCCCTGCGTTCCTGGCTGAACACCTGCCTGCCGACGGGAAGTAGCAGATGAATTCGTTGTTCTGCTTTGCTTGTGCGCATGGGTTTTGCTTTACTTATTAACTGTCCTTGTCTCATCCCATGAGTTCTCACACTTTTACCTTTCTGATTCTCTTCCCCATCGCACCTGGGGAGAGTGAGCGAGAGGCTGCGTGGTGCTGAGCTGCCTGCTGGGTTAAACCACAACATATAGATAGAAGCCATTGATAATGTTATGTATGCATAGCTCTAGTTGAGTGGTGGAAGCTGTGCTATTGAAGTAAAAGCAAATTAAATTTGTGTTGTTATTTATAACACACGTTTATGGTTATTTTTGCAACACTATAAAAAACAATATTAATTACCCCTATAGTCCAAGAGATTTAACTTGACTAAATGTTTTGTAAGGATCAGGGCCCAAGTCATTAATCTTTTTATTTATGTAACACATTAAGAATTGTAATCCATGATCATGAATCTAGATCAGTAGCATCATACAAATTGCTCAGTGGTAAAGAAAAAAAATTACATCCTATCTTGCTATTTTTTTTTTCCTTTTCCAGATCAATGTAACTGAGATAATAGATGCCACTAAAAACAAAAATCAGATTTTGACCCAATTGTATAACAGGCTGTCATTAGTGTTATTCTATTCTAACAAGCAAATCACTTAAATTCAGGAATAAAAAAATTGTGCCATTTACAAGCATGATAAACTGTCATGGTGAAGTTTAAAATGGAGTTTAAATAGACCCATGGAGACCACTTTTACTAGCAGTTG
Organism: Anseranas semipalmata; assembly: GCA_013399115.1. Classification (NCBI taxonomy): domain Eukaryota; kingdom Metazoa; phylum Chordata; class Aves; order Anseriformes; family Anseranatidae; genus Anseranas; species Anseranas semipalmata. The sequence goes on from VXAA01003138.1 coordinate 17,680, forward strand.
CTTAATTCAAATTAATAGTGAGAGAAGAGAGGAGAGATCAGCGTCCCCTCCGCTCCCCTCATGAGGAAGCTGTAGGCCTCCATGAGTCTCCAATCTCCTCTGGGCTGAACAAACCCCGTGACTTCAGCTGCTCCTCATACGTCTTCCCCTCTAGACCCTTCACCATCTTTGTAGCCCTCCTTTGGACACTCTCTAGTAGCTTTATATCCTTCTTATACTGTGGTGACCAAAACTCCACACAGTACTCCAGGTGAGGCAGCACCAGCGCAGAGCAGAGCAGGACAATCACTTCCCTTGACCGGCTAGCAATGCTGTGCCTGATGCACCCCAGGGTACCACTGGCCTTCCTGGCTGCCAGGGCACACTGCTGACTCATATTCAACTTGCTGTTGACCAAAACACCCA
>VXAA01003138.1:20138-152271 GCA_013399115.1 Anseranas semipalmata
TTTTATTTTATTTTATTTTATTTTATTTTATTTTATTTTATTTTATTTTTTGGACACCTTGTTCCATCATTGTGTAAAAGACTTTTAGTTTTACTTTCGCATCAGTAATTTTTGTTGATATCATTAATACAATTGAAACTAGTGATCTCCAGACTCTGAAGCTGTTTCTATATCAGCATATTAAATATGGAAGATCATTCTCTAGTCTTGACTCCAGGCTTGCATCCAACCATATTGCTAAAATATCTAGCTGTCCTAATCAAGGTGCTTGACTACCAACTAGGAATAATGCATTATTTTGCTATCTTCTGGACTACACCCAGAAAATGTTTGGGACAGTGCTAATTGGTCCGTGTCAAAAGTTTTAACAGTATGAATGATGAAGCTTTGTGGTGCTTGGAAATGTTCCTTAGCACCATTTAATTTATCAATATAGCTTTAGCGTTAGAGAGAATAAGTGGACTACATTGAAGTGATCTGCAAAAGGTGATTGGGAAAAACAGATTCTTAAATGTTGTACAGTAGTCTACATATGTGGAACTCCTAAGAGAAAGGAGCTTATATCTTCCTTTGAAAAAAGCTCATGGGTCCACATATCATAAAATTTTATAAACTTGTGTATTTATTTCAGTATCTGGAGGTTTTCCCAACCTCAAATTATCTATATGTACTACTCTCGTTCCATTTAGAATCAATTGCTTGGTTATAGATCTGTATGAAATCCAGTGGTTCTTACAGGCTTTGCAAACTGTTTCTTTGGTTTTTCTCCAAAATCTTGGAATACCATCTTTATTTTTCAATGTCTGTTTGAATTTAAAACCTCATAGCAAGATTTGGTCAAAGATGATGTGTTACTTCTGGGTTTGCCTCAGATCTATGATTCTCAAATTATTTTCTTGCAGATTAGAAATTAGATCTGTTCTGTTTGAAACTAGATCTTATCACAGCACAAGAGGATGTTTAGATTTCATAACAGTTTACATATTTCTTTCTGCTTTATGGAAAAACAGGACGTGAGTTGTGCATGATATGTATTGTAGATCAAAAACATATTTTTGTAGAAACTTTCCCAAAGCCCAGATCTTAAAAGAAACTTAACAAATTCACTTTATGCAATTCTGTCACATAGTATTAATTTTATTACTAAAATTTTATGCAGTGTTTTTATTCTCTTTTGTCTTTATTTCTGATACATACACAAATCTGTAAAAGTTCTGGTATGAAATTCTTGCCTGTTTGCAGACAATTACAAAAGTCCTCAGTAAGACTGTTCTTCATGCTATATCTTACCAACTTCAAAAAGCTACCTTATGACTATGAGTTCCTATAATTGTTTGTGATATTCTGCTTCTCTTCACTCTTGTTGCAAGGGAAGCTATGAGGGGAACTCTGATTGTATATGACTGTACACAGGGGAACATCGATAGTGAAGATAATTTAGGTTAAAAAAAAAGAATCATACACTTTCCTATAGCAGTTCCTTTCTAGAATAGTTAATACCTTCAGAAGTTAATAAATGGGTTATTCCCATACAACAAGCATCTGAATTACTTTTTTTTTTCTTTTTTAGTGAGGGTATTGTATGCAACCAATAACGTTCAATTCTGCATTTCTTTCTGAGGATAACACTGAGCTAAAATGCAAAAAAAAAAAAAATAATAATAATTAGTAGAACTAGATCTAAGCATGCTTTAAGAATAAAGCTCGTGTTTCTAAAGAGCTATTTTAAAATAATTATAATTTAGTTTCTAACTCCAAAGTCACCTTTCTTAATTTTAACTTTTGCAAAGGCATTTTGTTGTTCATCATTTTATTATTATTTCTCTTCTGTTTTGCAGTAAACTGGCATTGCCAATGTCTTGAATTCAGAACAGATACAAATCAAGTCTCTCATGTCAACATATATTAAATTTAAATATATGGTTAATATAAGTAGTACTTAATAAGAGGGTAAATAGTGTTTCAGCTTCACATTGTGCTCATGACTGAAAGATATCTTGGTAATGATAGAAGAGATACTGCACATATTCTCACCTGCCAGCTTTATCTCCCTGACTTTGAATATCCTTGGAGGGGACCCTGAGGAATCAAGACTCACATGAACACTGAGAAGCCTCTCCAAATAGAGTACCTTAGTAAAATCTCTTAGAGTCAGTAACCACAACATGGATACATTCAAAATTATAAGTAATCTTTCAACATCTTTTATAACAATTAGTAAGGATAAATTAATTCCATGGTAAAGGTAAAGGTTAAAGTATGTACTGAGTCCTTAATGCCATGGTTCATGATAAAGTAAGTAGTGAAGTCAAAGACCTTTGCATTCTCCCTGTGTTTTAATTGATTTCTTCCGTAGATCTTTAATGAAGTAGTTCCACAGTCAAATGTACAGAATAATTATTCCTGTGTCTGGTATTCAGAAAGCAGCATGAAGATGATTGTTTTTTCCTTTCACTTTCTGTTACAGTTGCAATATATGTTATCTTCATTGTCCCAAAACTTACACATTTTTTTTTGTTGATGTTTGATTGTTGTTGATCAGAAGAACACCGACACTGATATGATTCAGTATCCTGACAAGAATCAGTATCATCCACTCTGTTGTATAAGCTATAGGGTCAGTTGCTTGTGCAATGACAGTGATGGTATTTGCTTCCATCTTATTCCTTTATACCACCTAACTGCTGCAAATATTTGGTCTGGAACTCATGAATTAAATTTGACCCCTCAAGTTTGATGGATTGGGAAGAACACAACTCCAAAGGGACTTATTGTGCACAGCAAATGATAAATACCTTGCAAAAGAGGAGAAATGTGTCAAATTTGGAGCAGACATGAGTTATGCCACAATTGTCTTCATAAAAACAAGCCCTCTTGAGTGCATATTCTTCTATTATTTTTTTAGTGTGAATGCAACACTATCCACCTCTAATCTGAAATGTGTGTTGTATTTCAGTTTTATTGCTATTTTCACCCACCAATAGGTAAAAAATGAAATTTCCTTAGGGTCAAGAAATGACAAAAGTATATCCATATTGAAACTCAGAGCCTATATCCATACTGAAACATAGGTGGATGATTGAAACACATACAGTTGTTTTCAGCATAGCTATAATCTACTTGGAAGTGGTTGGTAACTGCTGTAGTATTGCTGTAAAATTGCAGTTTACGGCTTGGCCTGAACCAGGTCATGAATCTACTCCATTAATTTACTTGAGTGCTGAACCCTATACTTCTGCTATAATTGAGATTTTTACCTCAATTTGCTGGATTAAAGATGTGCTAGACACACTAAAATGTGCTAGACACACTGATTTCATGCTCCTCAGTTGCATTATTAGGTTCCCCTTCCCCAACTGGATTATGTACTGGGCAAGAAAATATGGAAGAACAAGAAACAGATTTTGTTTCACTCTCTGTCAATGAGAAAAAGGTCACAACTATTAATTCTTGTGAGATTCTATAACATTATTTAGGAACTATACAGAGATTTGCTCTCTTAACTAAAATTACCTTCCCTGTAGGTAGTGTGGCATATGGACAGAATATTGAGGTACTGCTGTCTGGGTATGCTCCATTATATTGATTGAAAAAAGTCAAAAGGTAGACCCACACAGAATTTAGCTAAATACGTAACATAACTTCCACTACCAAAATATGTGATAGTCACCAAGATGTTGCACTCTCAGCATCCGTGTAATTTGGAAAAGTATTATTCCCCTAAGCCATTATGCCAGGATATGAACTCACATCTCATGAATGCCAGCTCTCTTCCTTTCTTTTAGCCAGTCATTTCTCCATCCATCACGCTCAGGGGAAATAAAAGGCACAAAATATGTGCTCAAGTGTAAGAAGAGAATCTCAGTCCCCTGTATAAAGCATCCTATCATATCTCCAAGCACACATGTAAACAAACATGGGTCATAACTGACATTTTTATCCATATAGTAAATATAAGGTGGTAATGACTTATTTTCATTTTGAATAAGGACTCACCAACTTTACAAGACAGAAAAAGAACCACTCTGACTATCCATTCCCCCTTCCTTCTAGGGATTCAGTAAACATTTTTTGTTACTCTGATTTTTCTTTCTTTGAAAAATAAAAGCCTTTTAAAGATATCCTCTAAACTCATTCTTTCTTCGTTCCATGCATTTGCCCTGTTGCCAACACCATTTTGTTAATTAGCCTTTATCAACCTCTTTTAGATTTCTTTTCTGAACTGACACACAAAATAAGAGAACTGACCATAGAAGACTTAGGGGAGGGAGGACTGAAACAAAAGCTTGGAATTGTTTTCAGTCATGAATTTCACACTGGAGTATTCAAGTGAACTTGAGGAGATTTGAAGTATGTTTTTATTATACCTTATTTCAGTCATGTTACTTAGATATAGTACGTCTCGCTTTAGCAGCTGTTGTTTACACCTGAAGTTATTGTAAAAATTTAGGATCTCATCAGATTTTTTCCCCATTGTGTTCTTGATATTTTTTCTTCTGACAAATGAGGCCTTTATAAATTAACTCAGCTGGTGCACATTTGACCTCAATTTTTGATTGTATTCCCTGGGTCAAGTACTTTTGTATGTGAGAATAGGGTCTTTCTTCCCACCCTAAGGCAATCAGAGTACTCATGCATTTAACTCACAATCAACACGTTTTTAACCATAAGTATTTTTCTACAAGTTTAATCTAAACAAACAAATATAATGCTTAAAGCAATTAAAGGCAAATACAGTTTAATTTCTAGCCTCTGCTTCCCTGTACTAAAGTGTGTGACCAAATGATAAAAGTAAAAATCTGTTACTTTATAATAGCTGGTGTGTGGGTGTTTCAACAAATTTAAGTGAAAAGTTATTTTGCTCTGAAAAATCGAACAAATCTTACCTTCTGTTTTATTTATTTATTTATTTATTTTAATGTAAGAATGTTATTGTTTTCTTATATGTGGATGTGCTGTCTCTCTCTCTCCCACCCTTTGTCTTACCAATTCCTTCCATTGCTGGGAGTTTTGCTTCCACAACCTAAGTGCCAACATATGGTTGCATTCTGTAACGTGAACTCCTAGCTAAATCTATGAAGTTCATTCTTTAGTCTCCACCTTTGGGACATCAGTAGGTGGTAATCTTAGCAACCTGGATGTGATATCACCATTGTGGCATTTTCATTGACACAGCTCTGCTACAGAGACCCCCTGTCCCCAGTATAATTCCTGAAAAATTAGCCTCTTATTACAAAACATTAAATCTCTTGTCACTCAGCCCTGTGGCTTGATGGAAGTGTTGGATATGCAGTGGGGGTAGGAAGCCCTCCGGAGGATTAAACTTGGCACTTCCCTGTTTGGTGGTATGGTCTCTGGATGGGTGGTCCCTCTGGATCTCCTTTCAATAGCAGGTTCACAGGCAGGTAGACAACAACTGTAGAGATGATTAGAAAGCCTCAATTTAGCAAACCCAAAATTTTATGAGTTTTAAAATGCCAACTCTATTATTCTTAGGCTTCGTTATATTGGCAGTGGAAAAGATTGTCTTTGATGAGAGAGTAGTTTCTTATTTATTGTCACAAAATATCTTACAAAAGCTTCCCTCCTGGGTGGTTTGTCTTTTCCTTATTTAACTTTCTACAGAATGTTCACGTTGCCCGTTCTTTCCTCCACGTGGTGATTTAGCTTTTGTGAAATCTAAACAATGTGTTTCATATTACTTATTTGCCAAGAGAGACTTTTGGGGCAAGGCTGAAAGAAAGCAGTGCTTTTGGTTAACATCTCCTGTGAAAGCAATATATCTAGAATAATCGTCCTGGGAAAAGCAAGCCAAAGAAATTTGTTCAGCTGTAGACTGACCGAAGAGCTCAGCGATGTGACAAATGGGATACCTTATGTGCGTGCTGAATAAAGTCAAAGTGCATGTAGCAGCTTTGATATTCATGTAAATTGTTATCACATTTAGGTAAAGAAGAAACTTCTTTTAGGAATGTAAATGCTAAAAATGTTCCCACTCCTTACAAAACACTAGTGGTTAGGGTTCAATACTAAGAAACGATCATGTATAGTGTGTATATTTATATAAATTAATTCTGGAATTAAACTTTGAGAAGTCATTTTAATGTTTTTGTATATGTTTAAAAAACAGAAAAACATAATAAAAATAGTGCTCATTAACATAGAAGTTAACAACGATGAGATGACACACATGATACTTTTTTATAGTATCACTGGGAGATGATAATTTAGAACAGCAGTTTTAACCAATGCTTATGGATTTTTTAGAAAACCAAGTTAATGTTGGTACTCTTATCATTCAAAATTAACCATGCATTTTGTTAAGCAAATGAATAACAATTAAAAGTGTTATCACTGCTTTTGTAGTTGAATGGTAAATTTTTATGACAGTTTAACAAATTTGCCCTACCATTTTCAAATCTGTTTTTACAGGCATATTTTATTTAAATTATGTGTTAAGTGTGTAATAAATCATCACAGAAAGTGGAAAGCAATAAGAATCCCAGTTTAGGTCAAATAATTAGAGGATTCAATGTCTAAATGACCATGTCATGGCTGGATTAGTTTTTACTATCATGTCAGTATTTAGATGCATCATCTATAAGAATAAAAGAATATATAAGAATAAAAAATATATGTTTATTCACTTCAAAGGGCATAAAATAACCTGCTGAGCTATATTCGCTATAGCTTGTTTATACTACTTTCTGGAGTTGAAGGGCACTCTTCATCTTCTTGTTTGTGGTTTAAACCAGAAGGTCATACAGTCTACAGTTCATGGTAAAAACAAAACAAAACAAAGCAAACAAACAAACAAACAAACAAAAAAAAACACTTATTTCTGGCTTCTACTGTCCATTGGCCAGTCTGGTTTGAAATAGTGCTTGGAAGAGATTCATTCCCTAGAGGTATCATGATCATTTTTCAAGTACAACCACTGTTCATTCTCTCTGGAGATGCTTTGATTCACTTTAAGCCTATCAGCTACACATGTAAAGTACCTTTTCAAAGTATGTCTCAGTGAAATTCTTCTCCTGGCTTTTCACCTACTAATTGCAAGCAGGGATCTAGTTCTCCTTTTTCAAACAAAGCCACAATTTTAAAATCTTCCCTCAGTTTAACTGTGGCTGTAGAGCTGTATACTGCATAAATTGTGATCATGATAATGTGAAGCTTTCATCTTAGCTTGAAACAGCATCTGTCTGCTGCAACATCTTTGAAACCTTGATTGATAAAGGATTTAGACCTGTTTTTAATTATTGTCTAATGTACTTGGCAAAGGTTAATATTTTGCATGGGGAAAAAGATCAAGCTATAATTCCTGGATTTAAGGCATGGACTCCAGAATTTTGCTTAACTGTGCTAGAGAAAATACATTTTTGAAATGTAGAGATTTACTGTTTCTTTGAGAATCGTGGAAGGCTTCTCATGGCTTGTTCAGTTTATAAACAGAAAGCTTAACAAAATAAATTCAACGAAAATAGTTTCACATGCATTTGTTCACTAAATCAAGTTGTTTCTTTTTTTTTTTTAACAAAAGGAAAGTCCCAGATAAATACAATATAATTTTTCTGCTCCATGTTTCAAATTTATTAACAATTTGTTGGTCCTAAAGTTAAGGGAATTACACTAGCTCTGCATTTAGCCACATTTGTCTGATAAACCAATCAGACCCAAATATACACCAAATCAAAGAAGTTTGCAAATTCAGTTTTACTTCAACTGCTGCCAATTATACAATCCATATGATTAAATCTTGCATATTTTTGGACATGACCAGTATCACAAATTTGATTGATTTCACCTTTCAGCATATCTTGAAGATTGTGTCATGAGTATTTTTTTTGCCACGTCTATCAACAAATAACAATATATGGCTTGTATTTTAAAGAAGTAACAAACTCTGAAGTTTCTAAAGCATAAATGAAGTATAATCATATAATTGCAAAGTCCATTTTTAGACTAAGCAATACTCTAACCATGAGTATTAAGGAAGCATTTTAAAAACAAGACCCGACCCACATAAGCTTAAAAAAAAGTCTGTACATTTTGCACAGCAGAATAAACTGACATATCTTTTCTTCTGTAAAGACGATCTGTCCTGGTTTGAATAGAGGAATTTTGAGAGTCCAGTGTGATCAAATTGGAATTGTCATTAAATGTCTTCTATTAAAAACTTGAATTGGTACAATGTGGAGTGGATGGAAGAACTATTTCACACCCTATTTGATGCATAACACCATGTCTTTATCCCCAGTCTTCAAACTGATATGTGCAAGCCAATGATATCAGTCAGACTATAGACCATTTTATTTTTAGATGATAACAGTAGGAATCATTGAATCATAGAATCATTTAGGTTAGAAAAGACCTCTAAGATCATCAAGTCTAACCGTTAACCTAGCACTGCCAAGTCTACCACTAAACCATGTCCCTGAGCACCACGTCTACACGTCTTTTAAATACCTCCAGGGATGGTGACTCAACCACTCTGCTGGACAGCCTGTTCCAATGCTTCACAACGCTTTCAGTGAAGAATTTTTTCCTAATATCCAACCTAAACCTCCCCTGGTGCAACTTGAGGCCATTTCCTCTTGTCCTGTCGCTTGTTGGTTGGGAGAAGAAACCGACCCCTACCTCACTACAACCTCTTTTGGAGTAGTTGTAGAGAGTGATAAGGTCTCCTCTAAGCCTATTTTTTTTTTTCTAGGCTAAATAACCCCAGTTCCCTCAGCTCTTGATTTTCTTTGATCCTTCTTGTGTGGTATCATGCTGAACACACCCATAAACTAATTTTTTGTTTACTTAAAATGTGGTATGCATTTTTTATGCTTTCACAGAAGATGTCTTTGGCTGGCTGACAGTTTATCTGAAAACTGTTTTAACTACTACTGTATTAATAAACAGTGCTACTTACAGATCATGACAATATGTTTTGCATTTTCATGCCCCATTTTTGCATTATTCAGACATGTAATGAAAACAGTGTATGGGGCTAGCTTTTAAGCATTTATTTTTAACTACTGTTTATGTCTCCAAATTCATTCCTGGTGTAAGATGTGCCTAGAAAGTCGATGAATATGGATGAGATTGACCCATGTTCCTGTATTTTCACATAGTTTCTGCAGAAGACAGTTGTCTGTGCTAGTCTCTGTGGGTGAACTGTATCATGTGCTAACTTTGAAAGAGGATTAAAGAGATGATATAATAGTTTTTCCTAACTCTAGATCAGTGATTCTTTATGATGTGATTATGAAGTGAGCAGCCAAAAGATAAATAAAAAAAGATGAGCTTCTATACCCAAGGAATAGCGGTCGTTCATATAGTTGTTTCATAGAATAAAGAAAGAGGAATCAAATCTGTTCATATACATATGTCAATTGAAGAGAAGGCAACAAGTCTTCACTTAACTGCTGAACGAGTTTGTAGGATTCCGTAATCCTTACTTGTTCTAGATGTGTTCTTTTCTCAAACATACATTTTTACAGCTACTATAGCATGCCAGCCTACTACAGCAAGGAGATTCTCACAGAAACATGTCTGTTTCATTGAAGTTAAAGGGAGAAGAATTTTCTACCTCATGAGTCATTCAAACACTTTTTTTTTCTCCATGCAATATGATTACAAACAATTGAAGATTGGGAGATAGGGGCTTAATTAGAACAAAAACGAACCCCAGGGAATTAGGAACACAGTTTAATTGGCTTTCACTGTGAATTTTGGACTTCAGTTCCAAGACACTTTTGAAGATTCCTCTCTGTACTCTCAAACGTTGAAACATTTTCCATGAAGCATCATTCATTAGTCCAGGTTCCCCTAGGGTTAGCTCCTGCCATTCTAAATGCATTCTGCTAATGCAAAGAAAAATGATCACTCCAATTGTGTGGTCTTCTGTAATCTCTGCTGTGAGGCCAATAAACCTGAAATAAGCAGGTTGCAAAAATGTACTGTAAAACACTCCCCAAAGCCACGGGTGCCAGCTAAAATGCCGTTTTTTAGCCTTTCACAGATAAAGAAAAGCACTTAAAGAATGAAAGGTTTAGTTTGCTGGTTCTGTGCTAACTAAAGCTTGGCTCTAATGGCAAATATTTTAAAATTGGCCTGAGCAATAGAAAACATTTGACAATTAAAGTTCCATAATAGAGCTATTTCAGGGATGAACCAATTTTGTCTATTGCACAATAGGAAAATCATATGGAAATAACTAACCAGGAAACTAACAATAAACAAAATGCGTACATACTATCAGTATTTCTTCAATCTATTATGGAAGTAGAACCACCCCACAATTATCGTAGGTTTGCATAACTCCTAAAAAGTGTATCCTAGTGTTTAGATGTAATAAAGTCTGCTTGTGTGATGATGGCTTGCAATGTGGTCTAATTACAGCTGGCATAAACAAAACGATGGTTAATCCGCACAAAATGTCCAACAGTTTATAGGCTTTGGCTTCAGTTCTACATTCTGGATGTGTAGGAGCTTTCAACAAAGTTCAATCCTGCTGCAATTCCCTACAATTATCTTTTACACCAGTATATACTGTGACCTACATTCTGTTGTAAAATAGGTTCTGCCAGAGGACCTCACATTTGGAGCATGTTCTGCCTTTTATGGGCAGATAAGCAAAATATTTTACACAGCTCATGGAGAGAAAGAGGAGCAGAAAGGTCCTGCATTGTGTTGGCTTCCCTCTGGTTTTCCTGTGTTAGGTATGATACATCAACGCTTCAAAGTCGTCACTAATGTCCATGGAGATATTAGCTTTGTGAACGGGTGTGGGACTATTAATATAGATGAAGTCTTCCTTAACCACAACTAGAGTAAGTAAGGGTTCACAAGAGAAAAGTTGCATTTGAAATACTATACCTTCCTTTTATGACTTCTGTGATTTCCTTTTTGTGATTTTTGTAGTTTATATTTTGTTCCTTTTTTATATTCATCTAACTGCTTCCTTCGGTCAGACATACAATGGAAAAGCTGGTAAAAGCCAAGAAATTAGTCTTTTGAATGCTATAACTAAGTGTATTTCATTAGATAATGGATTTTTACTGTGCAGTGTTTTATACTATTATAAATTAGTAAAATCTAATGCTAAAACAGTGCACTTTTACTCAAGAAATGACACTGACAGTAGAGATTTTTGTTAGAAGACTTGCCATCCCCTCATATTTTTGATCATTTCAGTCACCAGTAGCTTATTTCTATTAATCGAAAGTATTTGGGAAAACCACGTAGTAATAACTAACAAATGTAGCTTTTTCAGTTCTACCTACCAAAGTAGCTAGAATTCATTCAAGCCATATATAGTTACAGGCATACTATGTAAGATAATCCATCCTGTTGCTATGTTGGCTCAAAAGAATACGTTCCGAAGGTAATGGATAATTTTGATGATAGGCAGCTGGTAATATTTGCCACCAGTACAAGGGTGGATATTACATTTGGGAAGACAAATGGGAATTTAAGAAAAAATTGAAAGGAAAATTAAAGAGGAAGAGAATAGCTGAAGGATTTTTTTTTTTCTATGTATCAATTCAGTTCATTCTATCTTCATATCACATCTTTTATGTGATTTCTCCTCTGGCTATATCAGCATACTTTCTCATACCAGGATATTTCACTGATTCTTTGATTTCTTTGAAATTCATATGCAGTTAATACTGAGGTCCATTTTCATTTATAACAACACCAACAGCTGCAAGTTTATATGTAAAAATATTTCTTTTAGTTATGTTCTTTTACAATTTTCTCACCATAATATGATTTTGTTAACATTGGATCTTGGTTTTGGATTAATAACTAATTGATTGACTAGCCAGAAGAAGACTTAAATGCTGTGCTACCTAACTGCAAAAGAAATCATAGGTAAAGAAAAAAAAAAAAGAAAGAAAGAAAAAAAGGCCAGCAAACATAGAGAGCCCCTCCTCAGCAAAACAAAGTGATATAAAAAGAAAAAATAGGAAAGAAAGAAAGAGGAGACCATCTTATAGCCCAAATAATAACACAGATGGTTATCAGGTGTTTGTAGAAGGAACTGTTAGGTACAAGGAGGTTATGAAAACATTGATCCTAAAGAGGAGAGAGAGAAATTTCTTATGGAAGTTACATATTTTTAGTGACTGCAAGATTGATTGGGGTAAAATAATTTATCCAAAAATTATGTAAATTGCAGACCATGTAAGATAGCAGACTGGGGCCACTGAAAAAGAATGATTGTGGGCAACTGAAAGAAAGGGCTGTTGCAAATGTCAAAAAGGTAATAAAAATATTGCAAAATAGATATGATGCATTTTTGGGTTACTTTTATTTAATCAAATACTGGCCATTGAAATGGTATTTTATGATGAATAGTAGATTCCTTCAAACAATATTACATAATGAAAAAGTAATATTTTCTGATTTTAATGCAGTGCTTTTTTGTCCTTTTATGCTAATTTAAAGGAATGATCTAGAATGAGAATAAGCTCTCTTAGGAACTGAATGTAAGCTGAGGCTGCTTTGCAAACCTACCTGAGTAGGAAAATAGGTCGTAATCCTATAATTATACATGAACACAGCTTCTTTTTGCATGCAGTGGGAGTCCCAACTTATTTTAGCAATTTAAAATTTATCTTCTTATAGCACCTTGGGACCTTCTTGCGGTCAGTAATGGAGCCAAAAAGCAAAATCTCCTAGTCCTCGCTCTGCTGTATTCTCATTAGCGTTCATGATTCACACTGGCCAGAGTTTACAGCAGAGAGGAACTCAGATAGTGTACCATTAATGAAAATAATTAACATTTTTTTTCCTTGTCATGTACATCTTTTAAATGCATGAAGTGATGCTTTTCACCACATGTAACCTCTTCAGCTTTCATGACCTCTCTACACCTTTGAACAGAAAGCAGTGCTTAGTTGATTTAAAGAGTGTGAGAGGGAGATGGAAAAAAGGACAACTACTGTAAACATAACTCAAAAATTCATGACAAACTGGGTAGTTTAATGATTCTGTGGTTTCAGTAGATGATGTTCTGTCTGGCAAAAAAGCTTTGTCAAAAGAAAGCTGTTACCACATCACTTGTGGAAATGCCTTCCATTCTATCTGTTTTCATTTTTTTTCCTGTTTTCAAAGATTTTGTGAATTATATTCATAGGCTGACCTGCCCAAAGGCATCTATCAGTCTACCAGAAAACAAAGCTGACACAAACAATGGGAATACTGTCCCCGAATCTTATGTTGTCTTCAACTGCAAGTTTAGGTCTCACAGAGTTCACAGAAGTTTGTAAATTGACAATGATGGATGCTAAAGAGCTTGGTTTGAGCACAGTTTAGATGTAGCAGGGGGACTGCCTGTCCGGAGAGACACCATAACAAGAAGGTAACTTTCCCAGGTTGGGATTTTTCTACCACTCTGGATGCACCGATGTTTTCATTTCCCCAGCTGAGGGAAACCTGACTGCACACTTCTGCTAGTGGTTGAAATGTTAAAAACAGTAGGTTTTTATTTGTTTGTTTCTTTTAAGATTTTGGTGGCTACAAAGCTGCAGAACCATAATAACAAATTATTTGAGAAGGAGACAGACTGCTGACCTATGATGATCAGTTTCTGATGGCAGAGAGATTTTGAATGACAGAGATAGGATTTACTCTTTGCAACTCCTTTAACTTTAAACAGAATTGTTTTATGATAAACTAAGAAAGTTCCTGTCTCCACTTCACCACTGCCCAGTGTGGCCTTTGCTCCCAGTTGTCTCACAGTGAAGTAGCAGCACTTCTATGTACTGGCCATATCACCTTCATAAAGTCAATCATGATTAATTTGAAGGATTATAGTAGCAGATGATTAAATTCTGTGGGTCTGAATCCTCGTTTCTAATGCTGTTATTTTCTGAGTTAATATTCTTCTAATAATTTATATTGATGATTGACATAAGAAGATGCTTACTACATGGTTATTTTCCAAATAACCATGAATGTTGTGGTATTCACTCTATTTTTACAGTGTTTTGAGATCTTAAACCTATATTGTACAGACTGGGCCACATTTTGAACTCTGTGGATTTGAAACTCAATAGGAGTTTTGGGAAACAAAGAAAAATAAAATCAACCTTGTAACCAACCAACCACTTAGAATTTTAAGGGGAAAATATTTAGCAGCTGCATTAAAACCTTCTCCTTGCAAATCTGACTTTTACCAGCATGACAGACAAAGCTAGTTAATATGTCTGTTCTCATTTTATTGTATAAATGCTCTGTCAGAAGAGTTGTTGGTAGAGTAAGGAGAACAGTTACCTTTGGTCTCAAGTGCTGCCCTCTGGGTCAAGGGAGCCCCCTGGAAGGAGAAGGAATTTGCTTATCATCCAAGATCAGCATAAAAAACTTCTTGTGCCCTCCAGGAATGTCCTGCACATGTTACCAGAGCTGGAGGACAAAAGGCAAGTGAGCCAGCAAACCAGGAGCTTGCAGATGAAGGGCAGAGTCAAGAGAGCCTTGAGCTAACAACAGTTACGCGTGCAGAAGGGAAGAGCAGCACAATTGAGATTAAGCAGTGACAGGAAAAGAGGAATTTCCCTGTGGTCCTAAAGGAGGAATGGGACTTGGTGGACTTCGGCCAACCCACAAACCGTTGAATGTGGTTGGACTGGAAGGAACAAAGCAGAAGTAACATGCTGCCAGGACCCAACAAGTAACTTCCTTTTTAGGCCTTTTGTTTCATCTGACTCATCCTGCACAGCTAATTTTTCCCTAATTGCTAAGCTACCTTGCTCCTATGTAATGCATTGTAAAAGAGTTAATTCTAGATGTTTGAGGGTGTGTCTTAGTATTTGCCCTTCAAGGAAACGGGGAGCAATTCTACCTCTCAATTTGGAGTCCCATCACACAGCAATATGGTATTTTTCATTGAAATGTATTTGCTAATACTTTTGCTCCTTCTATTTCTTTAGATTTGGTAATACCTGTTGGTCTTAATAACCACATGTTAAGCAGCTACACACAAATACACTAGGTTTTGTAAATTGATTCTTCCTCCTATTTGAGCTGCAACATCTCAGTGAGCAATTGTATCCAGACTGAATAATGATTTTAATGTCATTTTATTTCAACATAAAATATGTTACAGATATAATTAAGTTGTTAAATTCACATAAAATATATGTAGTATTCTTGATAAAACATGCATTTTACTTAATTAATTGAATAGGATTTAGCTGAGGAATCAGACTGATTTATTTGGACTATTTAAACAAAGTTAAAGGCTGTAGGTTTGGGACAATCTCCAAAACCTTGTCATACATAGGTGTTCTAGATGCTTTTGTTTGCTACTGTGAATGGGTGAATGCTGTATTATGCCCTGAATGTGGACATAATAGTGACTGATCCAGTATACAGTTACTCCTACAAAAGAGACAAATAAAACCCTTCCTTGATATATCTCATAATTAGAAGCATAGACTCCTTTGTACTGCAGGCATTAGCAAGGGCAATTAGTCTTCTTTTCTACTGACGGTAGAAAAACTTGTTCATTTACAGAAATAAAATCAAACTTTGGAATTCAGATGTGGCAGTATTTGTCTCCTCATTATTAGAAAGGAGAGTAGTCACAAAGCTGATTTTTATTAGCACAAAACACTCGTACTTGCATGAATTATCCGATTGCTTTCATTGGGTTACTTGTACAGGAGGGGATGGGTATGCACGATCAAAGCCAGGGATCATTAACTTGCTCTGCGTTATTTATGTTCTTTGAAAGAAGATGCTGTGCTTCAAATAGATTTTTGTGGAAATAAGAAAAGTCATTTTAAAAGCGTATAGTACAGGGTAGAAAGAGAAGTTATCTTTCTCAATTTACCATTAAAATCCTTTTAATCTCTGTAAACACTAGAAAGATAACACAGTTAAGCCTTGAATGTTGATGACTAAAACAGAAAATCTTAGTTAAATTTAAGTTACTGAACACAAACTTAGAGAATAAATCTACCTATGGATGACAGTTTAAAGGAATCCAATTTTTCTAGACTTCAGAAGGTGTCAGTAATATTTTAACAAACTTAGAGTGCATGGTGACGTGCAGTGTAGCTATAGATTAACCTATCAGACTTTAGGATTGAAAGATTTATTAGACATTTCTTTACTGACCTGAACCCGGGAAGAGAACATACATACCATGCATGTCGAGCTATTTACAATAATTCTAACCTCAAATGGATTGTATTCCCTATGTATTTTTATGGTGCTTTTTTCCCCCAATACCCATCTGAATAACCTATATTAACACACTAACATTTTCTAAATACAGGCTGATCTAATTTCATTGAGGGAAGGTGTATTAGGTTAAATCCATAAACTAATATGTGGAGTTACAGATGCAGCATATACTAAACAAATCTCATTGTGCCCATTGGTTCTTTGCAGCAAAGGCTGTAACTCCAGAGTCTTCCCCAGTTTGCAATTGGTATAACTCCAACAGATTCAGCCTGGAGCAGAACTGATTTTTTTAAAATCAGTTGTTAATTTATTTCCCCATTTCTTCAAAACATCTGTTGCTTTCAAGTATTTTTTCTTGGTGACTCTGACAACAAATGAGCTACGAAAAGCCTTTGTTTGAAGAGCACATCTCTAAACTAATGTTTTAGCATGTTGTTTCCATTCTGCTTTGGTATAATTTTCTTTCTGTTCCCATCTGCACTGAGAATTGCACCTCTGGAAGGAAAACAAAATCACATATGCATATGTCATACTAAATGAAGCTCTTCAATTACGTTGTATAGGAATGCTACATAAATGCTAAGTCTTTTATCACTGAATGTAACAGCTAATAATTGGTAAAAGGACTAATGGCAGTTCTGCGTATATGACAAGTGAAAAATCAAGGGTCCAGACTTGAAACATCAATCTTAACTTATTCCAGTTAAAGAAGAAGTGGCAAGTGTGTGTTTATTTACTCACCAAATGTGACTCGTAATGAAAATACAAAGTTAGCTGACTAGGATCAAACTAATTTAAAAACAACAAGCAAAGCACCAAACAGTCCAAAGACAAAGGGACCTTGACACCAATTTAATGTTCACCACGGTAGGTAAGTAACCTATTTTGAGAAAATATGCTTTCTAAGTTTGGAGAAAATGAATTTGAAAAAAAAAAAGTGTAGTATATCACAGTGATTCATTGTGGCAGAAGGCAGAGAGTGAGAGCTGGAGAAGAGGATGAGGAAAGAGATTTTCTCTATTGCTTGTAATGGCCTTTAGAAATCTACTGGGAATAATTTTGTTTTCTTAAACTAACTGCTCTAAACTGCCTGACTGCAATCCTGACCTATCATCATAGCAACAGATAATGTCATAACACAGATCCATCACAATTTATTATCTAAATATATTACATATCTTTTTCTCTCTTTTCTCTCAGTGTCCTCCAGCAGTCTGAAGCTGCTTTTGATGACAGTTATGGAAAATGAAAAAGGGGTGGAATGTGTGGGAACCAAGAGTCTGGGACACTACTGAACTGTCATAACTTGAAAACTGTGTCATCCGTGAAATAACACATGCACCAGTTTATATTGTACTGTTTAGATTAGAACATAAACTGTAGCACATGGAAACTTTTCCATATGCACTGTGCCAGTGCCTAGGATTAAAGCTGGAGGCTTAAGTCTCTAAGTTTAGGACTGGAAACCTCAAAACCTTGCTCAGACATCCCCTATCTCTCCTCTACATTTTATGGGAGGATTGGTTTTTTTACAGAGGTTCCCCTGTAAACTGAAGTTTAATGTCTGAGGTTACCCAGAAACTGGATAGCCCAGTGTTGAAATGTTGCTTTTATTTGAATTATTTCTATTTTGTTTGGCTAAATAAATTGCAGGTTGAAGACCGTGGAGTTCTGAATAAGAATTCAGAGTCTGTAGTACACATAAATACTATAATGTAGGTATAATGAAGTAACTGCTAATCCCTGTATATTATTAGCAGGGAGGTCTGGTGGTGACTTGAACAGTGATTAGAAGTCAGATTTGTTTTGTATTCTTATCACTAGCCACTGTTTTATTTGTGACTCTGGATAAGCTTCCAAGCTTCCATTTTTTTCACAGGAGCTGAGTTTTAAAATGTAGATCAGGGCTTACACCCACTTTCAAGAAACTGTGAGGTCACATGGTTGAAAAGCACAGAAAATTTATAACTAGCTCAGAAGGTGACACTGCAAGTCAGGATTGTGCATCATGAGGCCATATCCTTAAGTGCTTAGAAGGCAGCCTGATTTTAACTACTTGAAATTTTCATTGTCAGGATTTAGGATGAAGTTTTCAACAGATATGGCAGAAATTGCCCAGCTATTTCTCATTCTGAGACTGAGAATTAAAATCATGTGGGGGTCAGATATTACCTTCAGGGAAGGATTTTGAGGCTTTAAAATACATACCATTGGGACTCAGAATCATCCCACAAAAATATTGGTATTGTTTGGGAAGAATAATAAGGGATTATTGTTCTTAATGTTTCCTGGTTGAGAAGTTCTCTGTTACCAGATTTCATCAGGAAAGAACGTTTAATCACTGATCATGTCTCTTCTTAACCTTCAATTTGGAAACTAAATTATTCTTCTGATTTTTTTTTTCTTTTTCGTGTAAGATATTTTCTTCAGTCCTTTAATCATTTCTATGGACTTCTCTAAACCTTTTATAATTTTTCATCATCTTTCTTTGAACGCATAATTAGATACAATAATCTAGCACTGATGGCTTCAGTGTCAGTGTAATATAACCTCTTCACTCATACTTGGCATTTTCTTGCTAAAACTTTCAAGGACTATGGTATTCCACAATGAAAACTCATGTTCAAGTAATTATGCATGCTGACCTCTAAGTCACTCAATATTTCTTTCATTCCTTAGAATTCCCAATCCTGAAAAATGACTTACATTCCTTGTTCATTATTATGTTCTTGCCATTTGGCAATATTGAAACACACATCATTTTCCCACAATATGTTTACCAAGAAATTGAGTTCATTCTGCATTCTTGACATAGTCTTTTTCCCTACTACCGATTCTCTTTATCTTTATATAATTGGCAAATTTTATAATAATGTATTTACTTTGTCTTTCCTCAAGTAATTGATTTAAAAAGCTAAATAGTAGTAAGTCTTAGTGTATCTATACTAAAAATATGAAGCTCATCATCCAACCACCTGTGTACTCCAAAAATGTATAATAGTTTGAAAAAAAAAAAATCAAACTGCCAGTCACATATATCTATTCACCATATTTTTTTCTTTTCTTCCCTTATAGATCTTTTATATTTCCTATCTTTTACATTTATGACTACAAGCTCCTCCTCTTTTCTACAATAATTATTAGTTAATTAATTGATGTCTTCAGATCCCTTCTATGTCTGTTGTAGCTAGCATAGCCTTCTTCATCAGCAGAAATTTTGGGCACTTAAAGAATTCCCAATATCAATCGCAGTTAATTACTTTCTCCCAATAGATTTTACTCATAATTGTTATCAACTTCATGAAGCTAGCCTATAAAATTTAAATGAACTGTAAATATGGTGGAGGTTGGGACTTTGCTTTGCACTCTCAGACATAACTGATTACTTATTTCTTGTAATGTGTCAGTTGTTCATTATTTGTAGTAATGTATCATTTGTTCATTTTTGCTCTGAGACCAATGCTTCTTTAATGCAGAGATAAAAAGCCTGAAATTCCTCTATAGTAGCTATAACATTTTAGTTTTAGATTATGTTTTATAATTTTATAAATCCTGAAAGTATTGAAGTGCTCCCTGCTCATGACTTCCAATGTGTCAGTAAAAATTGAAATCCCTGACAGTAATGCATCTTTTTCCACATATGCATGATATATTGGTCTTTAAAAAGTCAATCACCCTGTTGTCTAGTGTGATTTGGTGATCTGGAGCTCCACATACAGTGCTTTATTTGTTGCTGCAGTAACTCCTAATTACAAAAGTTTATTTGTTTCACAATGTTGGTGAAGTAGAAACAGTTAAAGTTATTTTTGATATATTCTACCATTCCCCCATCCTTTTTTCCCCACTGACTTCTTCCTAAATAGGTTATAATCATCAATGGAAAGATTCCAGTAATTTGAGTCTTATAATGCAATTTCATTTAGGAATTACTGAAATATTACAACCCAAATTCAGTAATTCCTAACTAGGTCAAACTTTTCTCAGATACGAGTAATTCCAGTTGCATTTGTTTACTACTTAGACTTCTCACAGTGACATGTAGAAAATTGAATAGTTTCTCTTCTGTAACTGTCTGTAACTTGGTTATATATGACTTCATGGTTTAGTATGAATTGTATATGTATATTTTTTCACTTTTTCACTTCTCTCTTATGTTTATCCCTCCTGGCTACGTTAGCCATTCTATTCATGGAAGATTGATTCCAGGAAACTCTAACAAGAGCACATCCTTCTTTTGCTGTACAAGAAGGTTATGACTTCTTTTGACCCCTGACTGCTTTTGCTCATGACATAGGATGAATCTCTGGGAAATGCTTTAATGTTCTGCTTCTTCAACACCCCTTAGAGATCTCCAGAGTCTTTTACAATTAGTCATATATAGTGCTCTCAGTTATATCCATGATCATGCTCTTAGTACCACTTTGAACCAGAGAATCTGTTCTGACTACCTACGAAGCAAACTGGAGTCATTCTGGTTGTGTAATTGCCTCTTCTGTCTTGGCTCCAAGGGGAAAGCACAACATCCTTTTGTTGACCTGCTCATCACAGTACACTTTTTATGTTCTTTGCAGGATAAAATACCAAAGTGGGTTGTTTTCTTTCCTTGGATCATTGAAGACCTTCCTGTATTCTTTTAAAATAACTTCATTCCTGTTTGTAAACCCTGAATTCCAACAGTGGTGAATGTCTACGAAGATCTACCTTCAATGTAAAATACAGTGCATTGTTTGAATTACATGTTTTAATGAGGCCCAGGGAGACAAGTTTAAGAATGAAGAAGTAAGTATTAATTGGACAATGACTATTCTGTGCAATAAATGAGTTGTGCTCTATGGAAAAAATAAAATGTGACAGGAAATCCACACATAAGTATATATGACTACAATTCAGATAAATAGGGGTTGTGCCAAAGACTTTGACATATATACACATGAATAAGCACTAAATTGAAGGATCAAATTAAGGTAATTTTATTTCTGCAATTTTAAATTTTTCATTGCTTACTTTAACAATACTAGTGATACTAAATCGTAGTTTAGTTATTAAATATATTATGGAGAATTATTAAAATATACAGTTGTCATTGTTAATATAGTTTTAATCATGATTACACTTAGTTGTTTTCTTCTAGAATCATTTTTTATTTCTGGGTTCTGAGTCAAAACTATGAAAAGTACCTTGGAGATTATTAAAGGAAGAGAGAGAGAGAGAAAGAGAGAGAGAGATACAAATTAAATATTTTCACACATGAACAATTCTCTGTAGACTTCAGAACTCCCTTTCACCATATAGATTCTCTAAGGCCTAGCATTTCATATCCTTTTCTTTCATTTTATATGGCTAAAACAGTGCATTGCACTAGAGAATACTCGTGATTTATCATTGCTGGTTTAATCAGGTAACTGGTCTTTCAGATAAGCTGTTTGCTTGAAATGCTGTTCCTGCTGGACTGTTTAGTTAGATTGCAAAAACAGTGGCAGATTCTGTGGCCCTTTTTCAAGCTAAAATCCTGATAGTTTACTCTTTCTTTTTCCTTGTAAGTCCTGTATTAATAAATTTCTGTGTCTGCTTCTCAAATTACTATCCTGCTTAGCATCTTGTCCTAGAAGAAGTCTAAATTAGCTGATGAGCCAGAGTTGAATAGACTCCTAAACCTGTAAGTATAAAATTGTTCTAACCATATCAAATTTTACAGTCAATTCCACAGTGCTCTCTAGTTGGTTTGCCAGGTCCAGTCTTGCCCGAGGTAAGGTGTAGGTATTGAGACTTATGGGTAAAGGTTTTGAAACTGTGATTTAGTTTTGTGGATGAGGAAACATTTTGCAGATTCAGCTCCCCAAACCTTGGGTTGGGAATGGAACTGGGAGCATAGCTACCCACTTCAGGCATTTTTTATAAATGTCATATTTTTCTTGGTGTGGCAACTGCACCATAACCCTGCAGTGACGATTCTGGAGTAAGACCAGTGGAAGGACATTTGTGAGTGAGATATCTTCATCAGTACTATAAGCCCCCTTTCAATACTTAGAGAGGGCTTACAAAAAAGATGGAGAGAGACTTCTTACTTGGGCAGGTAGTGATAGGACAAGGGGGAATGGTTTTAACCTAAAAGAGGGAAGATTTAGATTAGATGTTAGAAGGAAATTCTTTACTCAGAGGGTGGTGAGGCACTGGAACAGGCTGCCCAGAGAAGCTGTGGATACTCCATCTCTGGAGGTATTCAGTGTCATGTTGGATGGGGCCCTGAGCAAACTGATCTAGTGGGTGGCATCCCTGCCTATGGCAGGGGGGTTGGAACCAGATGATCTTTAAGGTTCCTTCCAACCCAAGCCATTCTGTGATTCTTTGATCAGTCATGCCTAACTAAGTGTATCTTTACTCATACTACTGCTGACTGCCTGGAATATCTCAAGCCTCCTAAGTATTGAAGGGGACACAATATTTTTCCATCTTGGAGTATACTGTGTCCTTTTCTTAGCCAACATCTGATTATGTAAAGACAGCAGAAATTAAAACTTCATTGTTTTATGTTTTTTTCCTCATGTCCAAATTTAATCTGTTGATACATACTCACTGAAATCTATTAGTGAATGTAGGTCTCTTTTTTTTTTTTTTTCCTCAAGTTACTAAAAAGTGAGTGAAACTGCCTGTATAGTTTTAGTTGTTTTTAATTCAAAGGTCCATTACAGATACAATTTTCTACTTTTACTTCTGTAAGTGCTTCCAAAATTTCAATCAAATGTCTCAGTAAGCTCTGGCCCTAAAAGGTTTCTTTAAGTGGACAAGATTAATGATTGGAGTTAAATGGTGTAAAGGAGAACTCTGGAAATTTCCCTTACTGCTTGAGCTTCATCCTGGTTGTGATGGCTGGCTCACTAACAAGGTGATCTTCCAGGTAAGGAAGCTTTTAAGCCAAATTGCTTAAATTTGGCTGCTGAATAACTTGCAAAGCCAAATAAAACCAACTGATTTCAGAATATACACTCATATCCTCACTTTTACTGGAGCTGACTTTGGTGTTAAAATTTAAATGAGTCCTACTTTTCTAGCTCAGTTTTTAAAAAAAACTTTCAAATTGGTACAAGTCCCCTATGCGGATATTTTTTCATAAGGTCTAACTCTTAATTAAATTGGTTTAGTTTGAAGCAGTAAATTAGGAAATTATATTAAATTGCTTAAAGGGAAGACAAACTCTTCTTAAATATATTTTCATATGGAATTTCACTATGTAGTTTTGAAATTCAGTTTAAAATGCTTCAGCTCTTCCCGAATGGACAACAGCTAAACCAAATACAGCTTTGTGGCACCTAGATCAAGTCACATGTGTGACTGGTTTATGGTCATGATGAAAAACACTTGAAATTACTACTATTTTCAGTTTGGACATTCAAGAAAATACAGAAAATCTGTATCAAGTCAGAAGCACAAAACGTGTGCCAGATCTGTCATGCTGTGTTGCATAGAAAACAAGCACTAATATTAGGCAATGTGGCTTTTCCCAAACCTCCAGTAGCATGTCTGCCACCCAAATTGAAAAAGTGTGTGTTGTGATATCATTTTAGACAGTGATGCTTTTGTTTGTAGAGTTTTACTGTCTGGGAATTAATTTCAATGATGTGAACAGAAGGAATTTTAACATGCAATGTATTTTATTTTTTTTTTAAGAAACCACTTTTCTAAGAGATACTTATGTGTGTCTCCAGTGTCATCTCCTGCATTAATGTTCAGTGAAATAGCTCGTCTGAGATGGTCTTGAATATAAATTACTCTTGTCAGCAAATTAAGCTGTTACTAAGAAACGGTAAAGGTGCACATAGGGGAATGCAAAACCAAGCAAATAAGGCTTCTGCCTTCTAGCCTTGGACGAGATGGTTGAAATTGGTCAAAAGTAAAGTTTAATAAAATCACAACTTTATAAATGGGTCAAATAGTATGTGGGATGATGCTACACTGAAATTCTGCATGGAAATTGAAGGTGGAAGATAGTTTGTACGACTAAGTTCAAATAGAGATGGCACTATTAAGCAACAAAAAATCATTGATCTAAACAGAATTACACCAGATTTGAAACCAGTGATAAGAAGTTATCAGCAGAGTATTTCCTGTGAGCATTCATTCTTATAAGATATTAGTATTAAACACATGAGGAAACTTGCATTTTTCTTAACACGGAGTTCTCTGAGGACTGAATCTTTACTGTACTATGAACTGTAGAGGCACCTGAGTGAAAATAATTAGAAATCTCCTTATCTTCCCTGGCTTTGGGTTTTCAGTTCAGTATCTTTGTTCCTGCAAACACTGCACTGAGGAATATTGTATGACTTCACTGAGCTGGGGACCTGGTGCACTGCTTATGATACACTCGCAAGCATATTCTTTGCATTAACCTCCGTAATCACCTCTGGACAGGTTTTGTTTCCAAACTTTGCCTCCTACATATTCCCTATCTGTTCCAATAGCACTAGAAATACTGCACTTATCAAACTGCACTGTGAACACAGTGGTAATGTGATCAGGAACTAATGATTTTGGATTGCTACAGTAACACTGTTTACTGAAACAGAAGTCCTCATTAAAAACAAATCTAAAAACAAAAAAAAAGTTATTTACTTAATCTGATACCAGTGGGTGATATGTCTCATATACAGTTCTGCTTGTCAACAAAAGTACTTTCCACAGCCCCTTCAGCTGGCTTTGTTAGCATCTCTCTCCCTTTCCTGGAGGCTGTATGGGAGCTGCTGTCCTCTGTTTTCTGCAGAGGAGCTTGGTACAGTCTGTTGAATTTGGTCTCCATGGACAAGATTGCTAAGATTCCTATGCCTCAGAGTTGCACTTCAACAAGAAAAAAGAATTCTGAAATCTACCAAGAAGGAACGATCTAATGTAGTTATAATACTTTTTTTTCTTTTTTTCTCATCTGATCACTAGTACAAATGCTCATTAGTTCAAATGCTGAGGGGTATTGGATGACTCAGACTCCAGGGAGTTTCACCCCTCTTCGTTAAAGCATCAAAGTAAGAAGTGCTTTTGTTGCCTCACATTCCCATCTCTCTGTCTCTCTCTCTCTTTTTTTCTCTGTCTCATTTTCCTTTGATTTTTCCTCTTTCTCTTTGATAAGGCATTACTAACCAGGAAGTATACATGAGTACTGGACATGTTAGGAACCTGAATGCATTGATCACTGCATATCAGTAAGCATAATTCACTTGTGGAAGTGAACAAAATCTTTACACAACACATATCCTACAATAAACACCTTTTTAAAGAGATTTTTCATGTTGATAAAAACATGAAAAGGTACCCAGACTGTTTTACAACAAGAAATATATATGGTTCTATAGACTAAAGGTAATAATACTGCGGTATCAACTTCTGTACTGTTATTGTGACTCAGTTCAGTTTTGCAATTTCTGCTAAGGTTACATAGCTCTGTCTTGTTAATTTTTAGTGTGCTTCCAGCTGTAATCACTCTCACATATAAAGTCAGCTGCAACAAAACTGGCATACTTCTGCTGTTAATATTTTGAATCGTAACAGACTCCACATGGGCTACTCCCATGCCATTGTCAAATATTTGTTTACAACAGAGCTGTGTGATTAATTATTTTTCCAGGACATCCATAAAAGTTGAAAAGGAATCCTTTTTGGATGAAGCGGTATGAATTTTTCATAATTATCATTAAAACAAACACCCCCTCCCCCAGATTCCATACTTGGCCAAGGAAACTATTTTTTTTTTAATTTGAGAGGAAAAGAAAAAAAAATTTAAGTGTATTAAACAAAAGAGAATTAGTTGGTGGACTTACATAGCACTCAAAAAATAACACTGGCTTCCATGTTACAAAAGAGCACATATTCATAGCATTACTCCCCTATGACTATGGAAGAACATAGTTTCACGATCCTGCTTTGATTAAGGAATTTCACATCTAAGTATGAGAATGTTCTCAATCATTGCGTTCAAGATGGAGATAGTTTAGGTCTTTTCTGTTGAAATTACTTCATTTTGTATAAATTACTTGGATATTCTCTAAATCAGAGACATCATATCACATCTCTAGGATAAGTACCCTAAAAACTGTGCAGCAAATGAATTATCTCACAGTCCTGTTCTCCGCTGTAGTGAATATCTGAATGTTCTGTATGGAGTGGAAAAACTCTCAAATGATCAAACTGAGAAAAACAGCTTACAAGTGTTACCCAAGACAGTGTCTTGAGAGGTAAGAGTTCAAATGACTGCTCTTACATAAATAATAGTTTTGAATTGGGTGGTTTTGCAACCTATTTTAGCACTTTAGAACTAATTTCTTATGTTGGGAAGGTATCCAGACTGTGCATAAGAGTCTGCTGATTTTGGTGTGCATCTGAAATTTAGGAGACCGGGTTTTCTCTCTGTTCTGTGTCAGCAGAACAAGTAGAATCTGAGTTTTTACATCCAGTGTAGATCCCGTAACTCAGCTACAGATGCATTCTCTTTCTTCTTCCTCATATGGTTATGATGTTACAGCAGTGTCATGGAGAACACCCAGCACACAAGCTCCATTCTTGCTCATGAATCCTATGAAACTTTTGAAACAAACATAGAATGATTTTTTTCAAGATTAGAGACACAACCCTGAAAGTTTATACTCTGTTCCTCCACATTCTAACTGCAGAAATCCATATGGACTTAATCTTGTCTGTCCATGGAGATGAAGAAGATGATACAGTTTACTTTATTTCTTTTTTTATAGGTCCCCATAAAAGTAAGTACTGTGTCAGATGTTTAAAAAAGTTGGGATCCAGTCCTGCTGTAACCTATATTGGTGTAGATTTGGAACAACTTTGCTGCAATTTCACTGACAGGACTATGCCTATAAATTTTTGTAACTGAAAAATGAGTCTTTTGCCTGGAAAAGTGTATTGCTTTACAAAGAAAAATAGAGTCTAGTCAACTTACCCTCCACTGTTGTCTGTTCTAAAATAATATTTTTTGGCTGTTATACTAATAATTTGAATAATATGCAGCAACATTCTAAGGCAGTTGAATGGGACTGCCTCTATTAGCAAGTGGTTAGACTGTTCCCTAAGATGATTTTGGAAGGTGGCAATTGTCCACTCAGAGAATTTCCAGCTGTATTCAAGAGTGACTGTGTCTCAAAGTGTGCATAGAGCCAGTCTTGTTAGTTGCAAAGAGGTGTATGAACACCTTCTCACCCAGACTCTGTGCCCCAAAAGGATTCCAGAACGTGCTTAATTAAATAACTAAATTGATATGCTAAGGTTGCATTGTACATTCAGAGGTTAGTTAAAAATTTGCACTCCTTCAGAGTCAAAAATTTTAAAACCAAAAGTTTGGTGTATTTCATGTATTTTCTAAAGAAAAATGATTGGTGACTGTATAACTATATAGCATACAAAACATTTTTTATTGCTGCAAAAAAGAACAGAGTCCATTCTTTTGTAATGCAATTAATACTGCTGCACATCTTAGGTAAGGTGATGCTCTTCAACACACAGGTGTGAGAAACTTTGGTTTCAGTAGGCTTTCCATTGGTGCTAGGACAAAAATAACCATCTCACAGTGATCTTATGGACAGATCTCAGTAACTGTGTATTGTAATAGCTGAAACATAATAGGTAAATAAATACACAGAAAAACAGGAGGTTCCATCTGGACATCAGGAAACATGTCTTTATTGTGCACATGGGCAAGCAATTGAACCGTTTGTCCAGAGAGGCTGTGGAGTATCCTTCCCTGGAGATACTCAAAAGCCATTGGGGTCATTGGTCCTGGCAGCCTGCTCTAGGTGTCCCTGCTTGAGCAGGGGCATTGGACCAGATGACCTCCAGAGGTCTCTTCCAACCTAAAGCATTCTGTGATTCTGTGGAATTCCTTCTGTTATATCCTTACATGAGATAAATATATGAGAAATAGGTATGATTGTGTTTCATTTAGCCTAACTTACCACCCTTTGTTATCACCCCTTCCAGTCTTTCACAGATAAGGCAATGAGAGGAAACGACCAGGTCACTGCTGGAGCAGTGATTATAAGAAACACTTCTGTAACACTTCAGTCCTACAGAAAACACATGGACAGTGCATGATTTTGTTACCATTTCAGTTCTTCCCTTTAACACTCCAAAATCGGAGAGAAAGCCTTATTTGATGTTAAAAGAATGGCTTTGTTTATGTCAGCCATAAGAGGAACTTGATGTGTTTATAGCAGTAGAGTTGTTTTTTCTTTTTTGATTCCTACAAGATGAATACAAAATATCTGTATGAAAATTAAATGTCTGACTTACAGGGATATAACAGAAAGAGAACTCATGACCCATTAAAGATGTGGGTCTTCTTCTGTTGAGGTAAGGGATGCCCATGCAGATCCGGGATGTCAGCAAGCTTCAGCACCTGTCTGGTTATTCCCTGTGTGTTCTCATACAGATTCTGTACTTATGTAGAAAAGTCTTCACACATTCAAGGCTCTGCCTTCTTGCCCCTCAAAAAGCGATCCTGTTTATAATCCTCTTGCCACCATATAGAAAGATTCTTACTAGAACAGAGGCAACAGAGCCACATTTTCAGTGCACTAGCCTCTTGCATGGTCACTGCATTATGGGAAACAACTCATGTTTTCTTGGGAAGCTCCTACTTTTCATGTGATTCTATTACTACCTATATCTCTTGTATGTTTTAGTTATTCTGAATCTCTGTTGGCATTGCTTATGCTCAGCTATTTGAAGGGAGGGTAGAAAAGGTTAGCCAATCTGATCCCATTAAAAGATGTAGCAGAGATGTGTCTAAAATGCTTTGAAAATTTAACCTATGATGTTGAAATAGACTAATGTAAGTAAACTTGGCTTTAGGAATCCCCTTGACATCTCCAAAAGAAAAAAGAAAATACTGATGAAAAAACTGTTTTCTGAAGGCCATGTAAGAAAGTAACTGGAATGAGGTCAAGTCAATGAGATCTAGCTCTATTACTGCAATGGTCATATTTCTGTAAGCCCTGTGGTAATTTACACTGTAGTCCAAGGCAATTGTCCATTGCTGGTGTAGGAGGAGGAGAAGGAGGAAAAAAAGTTGATAAGGGGTTAAACTGATTTTTCTAACAAAAAAAAAAAAAAGAGAGACTGCATTCTAAACTTTATATGCACTCTATTTGAATTGCTTTATGAGCCTTTATGACCTACCCTAAAGCAATGCATAATACAGTAGCTGCTGGCTTACTTGAACTCTGAATGATTGAAGTTACACATGCCATTTATAGAGAAGGTAAGGCTTTTCTGTAAGATCCTTTTTAATTTTGGTCTTACTACAGATACCTTTTCAAGTTGGTGCAGTAGTAAGATGATAGTGTCTTTTTGATATACAATACCAGTGTGTTTAAAATACTTTTTTTTTTCTTCTTTCGGTATCCAAGTCTAGGACAGTAAGAGATTCAAACAAAAGGCAAATATTTGAACAATAACTATTCAGGATTCATTAAAAAAGATCAAAAGTTCTGGCTATGCAGTTATAATTGATTTATTTGGGAACTTAATCTTAGCCTGAAACTTACTCATATTGCATTGCTTTGTTGTTATCTTTAAAAGGCAAAAAGGCAAAACGAAAACCAAACCAAACCAAACCAAACTAAACAAAAACACTAACCAACCAAGCAAACAAAAAAAAACCAACCAACAAACCAAAAAAACTGTAGAGTTGCAGCACAAAATATTAGAGTGGTAATAGCTTTCTTTGTTGCAAGATAGCTTTTGTTTTTATGTTGGACAGTTTTAACAAAATGTAAAACACTTCTAAGCACTTGCTAAAATTAATAAAACTGTAAGTTTGTAAAGGAACACAAAAGAATATGCTGAGAGATTTTTGCAGTTTTTATTTTTAAGTTTCCAATTTTAAGTTTCCCAGCTTAAGTTTCCTTCAGTTTTCAAAGCTGTACTAGAATGCCAAACATGAACTGAACAGTTCCCTTCATAAACTACTTTTTTTTTCACTTGTCTTTTCATATAGTACTTCATTTTCCCTAGAAAGCCAAAAAATTCCAGATGACAGACAGGAGACAAGCACATTAATATAGATCATTCCTAAGACAACCGATCAGAGTAATTTTTTAACCAGTCCTAATGAAAGCCACAGCAGTTGCAAACAGAGATCTATGTTTATACGATAATTTATGTTTCTAATAATGCCACTTATATGAATAACATGTTTCTTTTAAACTGGATCATAAACTATATGGTAAGACCATAGCAAGCCAATGGCACATTAGTCTCTGCATTTTCAATCAAATGTGGCTCTAGGGGCTAGGCACTGCAGTCCTGATTTTACATCCCTTCATTGTTGTGCAGGGGCAGGGGCATGGGGGTGGGAAGTCACCTGAAATCATAAAGGGAAAGTGTAAAGCAATATAGCTTAGTCTGTTAGCTCACTGAATCTTTCATTTCTATGTCTTTGCATCACAGGAAGGAAAATATAAAGAAACTGTCATTTGGAAATGAATGACCTTTGCACTGAAGTAATAAAAGCAAAGCCCTTTGGAATCATGCCAGATGAAAGATGCTATATAAAGGTATGTTTATTAGTGGCTGCAGTGACACATCTTTGGAGTTACAGAAAAACTGAAAGAATTAGAGTATTTGTGAACTAGACTCGCAAAATCATTTTAGGACTATTATTGTTTTTCAAATCCAAGCATGTTTAGACCAGGGATGTAGTCTTAAACAATTTTTAAGGAAAATAATTACTTTGGAATTCATTTATTACTCTATAGACCTACGTATATCAGGAAGGGAAAAAGATGAATCATTTTGAAATTGAATATGTGCTTTGTTGAAGTTTTCATATTAAAGAATAATAATAACAAAAAAATTACACTGTCCTGTTTTACTGATCAGAAATACCCTTCCAATTCTAGGCCTGAACTGCATGTTTACAAAGTTACAGTGGCATAAATCATTCAGCTATAAAGTTTAGTTTCTCTTTTTATTTACAGATTTTATACTAATTGCACATTATTATCAACTAATCTGCTTGTTATTGTTTGGCAGAGCTGGCTGAAAATAGTTTGTTTGAACAGGAGAAAACTTTCTTCAGAAACCTCAATTCGGATGAAATTTTAAAAAGGAATAAGAAAAAATACTGATTTTGAAACAGTGTTCTTGATGTTTCTGTAGTAAGACATTCAGTTTTTAATTTCACAACCAATGAGGCAAGTAAGATCTTGAAAATAGTTAAGTTTATGTAATTGAACAGAAGGTGACAGCAAAGCCTGTTGCAAGTGTATAATCGTTGTCCTGTTAGGATATGTCCTGTTAGGACAAAAAATAATATGGATAAGTAAAGTAGGGGGGTAAACCAGGAGAGGTTCAGGCTGGATATTAGGATATTATTCACCAAGAGGGTGGTAGGGCACTGGAACAGGCTCGCCAGGGAAGTGGTCATGGCACTGAGCCTGCTGGAGTTCAAGAAGTGTTTGGACAATGCTGTCAGACATAGGGTCTGAATTTTGGGTGGTCCTGTGTGGAGCCAGGAGGTAGACTTTGATTGTCCTCATGGGTCCCCTCCAACTTAGGATATTCTATGATTCTGTGATTCTAAGTAAGCATGTTTTAAAAGTAAAGTAAAAACAAGTTTTGTTTTTTTTTTTAATGTCTGAGGACAGTACTTTTATACTAAAGGACTAGAGTAAGGCTAAAGAAATGGAACTTCAGTGCATGTTGCTTCTAGAAATTTCTTCTGTGACCTAATGTCATTTCATTGTAGTTCACAGGAGCTCACAATATGTGCAATGGATATGGTACCTCAGGAGTAGTCAAAAATTGACCTTGTTTTTTCGAAAATTAAGGATGGAAATACTATGATACTACTTTTTTTTTTTTTTCCTAGCTTCTCTTTGAAAAACAGAAAAAATCTTTTCTTTTTTTCTAAATCTGTTAGTGACTATGTAAGAATTCTTCAAAATTTCCAAAACGCTGTAGGCAGTCCTTCATCCTCTATCTAAATAGCCTTAAATCTTCTTAGCATATGATTTTTTTAAAACAAGGATTGTCTCTTGGAACCTCAAGATTTTACCTTAGAACAAACAACACAGATGTAAATTCAATTGTTACCCAGTTACATTATTCAGTCCTTCCTGGCAAGTAACCATTTGTACAGTTCTGTAGGGTGGTATCTACTGAGCTCCCATACCTCACACAGACATAATTCAGTTCACTTTTATTTCTTTCCAGCTAGATTTCTGCTGTTCTTTCCCAGCAGTTCTCTTCTGCTTTGTTCCCCATGCAATAATATGAAATCTGCCTACAGAAAATAAAGTCAATTGGTTGGAAAATGATTCTTGGTTTGCTTAATGCTGCAGGTAAGATCAGGAAGTTTTATTATTGAATTGTCAAACCGCCAAATCAGAAGGTTAGGAGAGTGCACAAAGGCAAGATACGTTTTAAAATTCTAAACTTATAGCCTGAAATTTTCTCATTTCTACTTCCACCACCTCCTCATTGCTCTTTACCCAGAATATTGCAACCTATTTCATTCATGGCAGTTTCAGAAAGTTTCACAAGAGTAAATAGCACCTGTGTAACTGGGCTAGTGATGTCAGCAAGTGAAATGTGTTATTACATCAATTAGCAAAGATAATTTGTGGGAAATATAAAGTAAAGGAAGTTTAGAAATGAAGTGACTTTTTCTGTTTCAGCAGGATGCCTTCCACCATAAAATAGTTTACAGTTTGCAAGTCTGAAAGAAGACCAAACACATGGTTTTGGATTGAATTCATGCACTAATAATTGTCATCCTTTGTTACTGAAAATTATCCATGACTGGAGATAACCATAGCTTTTCCATTATTTTTCCCCTCTTCTGTGGGTGACACTTCATTACTGGAAGCCTATTCCATTTTTTCCCTTTGCCTCATAATTCAGATTCTTGGCACACCATGTTGAATTTTATGGTTAAGGGTAGAGCAAATCATTCACAGCTGTCTGTTGGTTAGGTGTGCTTTGTACTTAAAAAACAGTCATCTTGGTGTTGCTTCAACCCAAAACCAAGTGTTCCCAAGACTCTGGCCTAAACATGCCAATTTTCATACCCAATTTTCTTCTTCCTTTACTATTTTGAATGTGTGGCTGACACTTTACAGATGGTGTTGTCCAAACATTGGTGCCTGGAGCCAAAATGGGTCTGAATTAGTAGTCAACAGATATTGCCCCAGTGGGAGCATTAGTTTAATTTTCCATTATTGTACTCTTTCTTCAGTAATATAGACCTTAATTTCCAATCAAGGTAATATCCATAGCAAAGGATTTGAATTAATGGTAATAAACATTTGGACTGCTGCGCTTGAAATGGTTAGTTGTACATCCTTGGAGCTTACATTTTGAAATTTAACCAGCAGCACATTTTTAGATAGACTTTTTTTTTTTTTTTTCTTTTGCTGGCTAATTGCAAGCTCTGTTTCTAAGCAGGATAAAGTAGAACTTCTACCTACCATCTATAAATCATCATTTAGGCACCTGTCTAGGTGCTGAAAAGTCCATTTGGATTTACATATTCATCATTTATCTATTTTATTGTTCAACTTTAATAAAGATATTCCAGTTTGTCTTTTCTCCTGTGTTCAGTGGAGCTGTCAGGTTCACAGCTCCCCATTTCTCTGCCCCAGAGCCAACACCAGGAAGCAGTGAAGTTGCCTAGGGTACTTCTAATTTATATCCTTTGGCAAGAAACCCTGGTGTGCAGGATGCCAGCTGAGCATCGCCAGCCTGTATTGTGGCTAGAGCCGTTAAGAAATAAAGCCTTCTCTGAGGCTGGCTA
The DNA here is from genome assembly GCA_013399115.1 of Anseranas semipalmata. Classification (NCBI taxonomy): domain Eukaryota; kingdom Metazoa; phylum Chordata; class Aves; order Anseriformes; family Anseranatidae; genus Anseranas; species Anseranas semipalmata. Next base: position 54,118 of record VXAA01003138.1, read on the forward strand.
ACTCAGATCTATGCCTGCTGGAGAATCTGAACTGGCAGAAATCTAACAAGATTTATAGCTAATATCTGCTGCCTTGACACAGTTCAGAAAGTGCAAAGGGAATGCACAAAACCAGAAAACAGCCTTCTCAGTCAATGAAATGAGCTCCCATGTTCACTGTTCTTGATGGCTCCTGGTAAATCTTGCTTAGATTACAAGTTTAAAGGATGGGCTGAATGTTTTTGTGGGTTTTTCTTGAAACTGTCAGCTCTGCCAGCATGATCTGGCACATAAAAGTGAACTTGTGGTCTCTCTGGTTCTCACATCTTCTGGAGTTATAAAGATTCTTCATCTGAAACTTAGCTGCTTGAGGTACACGAGACAGAAAACAAATCTAGTCATACACTCCTTGTAGGGTATCTCTAAGAAGATCGAATTCTGGGAGACTTCTAAACAACCAAGAATGGTGAAATGTCTTTTCTTTTGAACGCTTTGACTCTCGGTTAACCTAAAAGTATGAGGCTCCTTACAGGCGTCTTGCAGGTATCTAAATAAGTGCAGTATACACTGTTTGAAGAGCTGATTCCCAAGTCATTTGGTCTGTAAAGTAACTCACACAGAAACTAAGTAACTAATGGTAAATCTGTTGCTAAGCTCTTCTACTCATTAAAAAAAAAATGCTGTAGCAAATTAATTAACAGTATTAATTTTGGTGTACAACATGTAAGAAACACAAAATTCAATACTACAGGAAAAAAGTGCCTTTGTATACGAAGTGAGATGGAAGATGTATGTCACTGTAGGACCATACCTACTAGTTTTCTCAAGGGTACATTTTATCACAGCTTTTCAGTAGTTGCATTTAAAGCAAATAAATCACTTGGAAAAATTTGTAAGATGAGACAGTTATCCCACTCTTCCCTCTATATATGTTTAGTTTGCATCAGTGAAGGCACATGCTTCAGTGGATTTCTTAGACAATGAACTCTTCTGTTGGCAGTTGCCATGATTTAGAAAACCATCCTTTTATTTGGCAAAGCACATTTCAAATACGCTATGGTCTTCAAGATTATTACTGAAGACGGTGACATCCTGCTTTTCTTTGTCAGCAGACTCCTGACCTCTTAATGCCTGACAAGCTCTTCTCCTTTCACGGATATAAGCATCTTGCTTTAGACCATAAAGTGTAGAATATTCTAAACAGATGGACACAGCTTTACAATGGTCTACTGAAATTCACAATTATTTTACATTTCTTGAGATGTAGTTTCATTGATTTGCATTGGTAAATATCTCCCAATTTCATCTGAATTTCGGTTATTCACAACATGGTAAAGAGAAACAGAAACTGTCTGTCATTATTTGAATTATCTATGGCAATTTATGAAAGAGAAGGAAATAATAGATTTGCAAACAAGTTATCAAAGCCCGTATTGGAGAAAAAAGCTGAACTAGTTAGAAAAAAGACATACATTGAAACTTAATTTTTAAGGCAAAGCATTCACAGAAATATTTTGTATTGATAATATCTTAAAGAATTTTGAGAGTAGTGGAGAGTTTTGAGAGTTTTTTGATAGTAGTATGTTCATATTCCAAAGTTATTACAGACAATCTATTTAATTTGTTAAAAAAAAAAAAACACGATATCTCTCTCATAAAATAAATTATTCATAGAAAATAGAACAGAGATTGTGGTGTATATATGGCAAATGTGAGACTGTTGCCAAGTCAGAGTGGAAACTTAGTCTCAGTGTGCCATATCCCCACTTAGTTCTTTGACCAAGAGATCAAACAGGTCTACTAAGCATCGTAAAATAAATCTCATGCTTCTTTTCCTTGTAAGCACAAGTCAAAGCAAAGTAGAGAATCCAATGTTATTAAAAAAAAAAAAAAAAAAGAGCAACAGCCTTAAAGCATTTTAATCTCATCCCCTTGTAGATCAGGACCACTCTCAGAAAATTTTCCTTTCGAGGCTGCACTCCTACTGAAAGCATTTGTCTTCAAAATGTGATCATAAATGGTGCTATGAGCAGTGCTCCTGGCCTGGCTAAATTTGGTCAAACCAGCTGTTTAGTTGCAGACTTTTGAGATCAGATAATATTAAAGTTGTGCAAAAATGTAACTAGAGGAATCAGATTCCAAAATATGTTATTTTATTGCAATCTATTTCATACATTGACTCAAGGTTAACATTAATATGAGTTGTTACTTGGTAATCAGGTTAAGAAAAAGCTTTGCTCTACATTTTCTATCTCAGTTAAAGTAATTGCTGAGGTACAGGGAGGGATCAGAAGAAAGTACATCAGTGAACTTCGATCAGAAGAAGGTACATCAGTGAACTTCTTTAATCCTCATAAGTGAAATTAGCTCCTCAGATTGACAAGACAAGAATAAATGATGCTCCCTCTTTCTTTATTTGTTGTTAAAAGGTCAGTAGGCATGGCATTGTTTCTGACTGCCTGCAGCTGGAACTGAGGTTTGATACTACAAATTCAGTGACACTTTGGAAAGAATTATTCTGGCTCTTCTTTCAGAATTCAGCCAAAATGAACATGGGTGTTAAAGCCTACGTTTTTGTAAACCCTAACAATGATTTGTATTTTTTATACTAAACAAATATAGTTTATAAGATATCAGTGCGATCACCAAGAAAGGAAAGAAATATTCATTGCTGCACTCATGAAAAATTATGTTGGGGCTATTGAAAAAAACCTACTTCTTCAGAGAATATGCTTGCCCAGCCCTCCGCTGTTTCACAGCATTTTACAGCTGCCATAAATATGGTGATGCAAAACATACAAAAGTTCAAAGAACAGCTGCATGTTTGTGATCTGATCCAGCAATGTGATAAAGACAGTCAACAATCAAAGCAAATGAAGGATGGTTAGTATATTCTGCAGGACTTGCTCACATTCTTGAAGCATCAGACTCCAAGTAAATAACTGTGATAAGCTTGCTATAATAGGGAACTTCCATAACAGTTACATCTCTGTAAACAGCAGAGTGAATGGCAGAGCATAAAGCTAACAAATGTTCTACATTAAAGTTTCAGGATCAATAACATTTTTAAGATGTTATCAAACAAAGCATTCAGTGTTGAAAATAACAGCCTCAGCTAGTGTATTTATACAGAAACAGTTGCAGAGCCAAAGTTCCTATTGTTTCTTAATGTTTATATTGCAATGTAATGAGAAGGTGGTCAGTAGAAACTGAAATTAATTGCAGATGAACTTAAAAGGAATAAAGGTAATACACTGGTCCAATAACATCCCTTTTCTGTTTGTGGTGTGAAGTAGTCTTCAAAGTGTGGAATACAGTCTTCCTACTTAGCACTCTTAAGGGAAGAGGGAGATACTTCCGTGACAAGGTTTCATGGCTCTTAATGAAAAGCTGAAGTGTAGGTGACGCGTATCCTCATTGGCTACCAGGTGCAAAGATCTGATATCGTCAGATTACTGAAGCATTGCTGCTTTAATCCTCAGAAGGAAAAACCCTTTCCAGCTGTTGAAAAGAGCTGATGGAATAAGATTGATTAGAAGCAGAGAATAGTGCCCACTTCTTTTGACAAAGAGAGATAAAATGAGATTATTTCCACATCTATATGAATTAGAACTCTACCTGAAAGGCATAAAAGATTAACCTTGCACCCCGTACAGAGACAAAACTATAAACTATTTGTGGAATCATTTGTGGTGGAATTTGGTTCCAGATTTAGACACCTAACTGTAGATGTCTCATGGTGTGTTTCACAGATGTCTCCATGTATGTCCAAGATGTCTAAGCTCCCCTTGTAGTCAATTCATACCTTGTTGATATAGTTAGAGGAGCCTAAAGAACAATAAAGTTCTGAAGATATGAAGTGTCCAACCTTACATTCAACATTTCTCTCCTAGCTAATATCCAAAACTTACCTCATTCATTAAAAGATAGAAGTTGCTATAGCATGATGCTACTATTCTGTTTGTATTGTCTGCCTTGATAATTTTATTCTTTCCCTGCATTCTTTTTTTTTTTTTTTTGGTGATGAACACTCTAAAAAGGAAAGGGGGAAAAAAAAGAAAAACTGTGTGCTTTGATGTAATCTGGAAAATCATGATAATATTTGGAAAAATCCAACCAATGATTTTTAATTTATGACTCACACACACACACACGCACAAAATCCATCGTTTCTTTTCTTTATCTTCTTTCATTTCTTTCCTTCACTTAGAGTCATAGAATATCCTCAGTAGAAAGGGACCAACAAGGATCATTGGGTCCAACTCCTGGCTTCTCACAGGACCACCCAAAAATCAAACCATGTGTCTGAGAACATTTTCCAAACACTTCTTGAACTCCAGCAGGGAAGTCTGTTGCAGTGCCCAACCACTCTCTCAGTGAAGAACCTTTTCCTGATATCCAGCCTGACCCTCCCCTGTCACAGCTCCATGCTGTTCCCTCGGGTCCTGTTGCTGTCACCAGAGAGCAGAGCTCAGCGCCTGCCCCTCCACTCCCCTCATGAGGAAGCTGTAGGCCGCCATGAGGCCTCCCCTCAGCCTCCTCTTCTCTGGGCTGAACAAACCAAGCGACTTCAGCTGTTCTTCATACATCTTCCCCTCCAGAGCTTTCACCACCTCTGTAGCCCTCCTTTGGACGCTGTCTAAATAGCTTTATGTCCTTTTTATATTGTGGTGCCCAAAACTGCACACAGTACTCCAGGTGAGGCTGCACCAGCACAGAGTAGAGCAGGACAATCACTTCCCTCGCCCAGCTGGCAGTGCTGTGCCTGATGCACCCCAGGGTATGGTTGGCCCCCCTGGCTGCCAGGGCACACTGTTGACTCTTATTCAACTTGCCATCAACCAGAACCCCCATATCCCTTTCTGTGAGGCTGCTCTTCAGGCTCTTGTCCCCCAGTCTGCACGTATATCCAGGGTTGCCCCTTCCCAGGTGCAGAATCCAGCACTTGCTCTTGTTAAACTTCATATTGTGAGAGCTGGTGCTTGCCTAACTCTATAATTTGTCAAGATCTCTCTGCAAGCCCTTCTACCCTCAATAGAGTCAACAGCTCCTCCCAATTTAGTGTCCTTATTCCCTGTTTCCTTTCTTCCTTTTTTTCTTCCCTTAATTTTTATTTTCATTTTTTCTTTTGGTAAAAATAACAAGTTTATGCAGACCTCAGTTTTTAATAGTCTGGTAATCCTTCTGCAAAACACTAACATCTGAACCTATATTGAAAAGAGCCCTATCTGATTAAAACACATGGATATAACCATTAAAAAGTCGTCAAATGAAATTATTAACTTACTAGCTGATATGAGATATTAATGGTATTTCTTGTCCAGGATCTAATAAACAGGAAACAGTGTAAAAGGCAGTAACTGAGAAAGAAACATATTCTAAGAAATAGAATGGCTTAGACTGAAATTTAAAACCTGCATAAATACACATGTTTCTCCATGGAATCCAATTCAAAATTTTTGAATGAGAAACCATTTGAAGTGCTTAAGAGTAGTATTTCTAGGATTCCAAAAATATTGTAACATTTTATTTTATTTTATTTTCATGTCTCTCAACTCTGGCGCTTATGCCATTTAATCAAAGAATGGATAAATAGAGAAAGAAAAATTAATGATGAAAGTTATATTGATTCATCTTCATTCCTCTCCATTTTTATCTAGATGATATCACTAACTTTAGATCAAGGAGTAGACACTTACCGTTTCTCATTGCTAAGGCATATAACTTTTTCCCAACAATGAAGAATGAGGTTCAGAAAATTGCGGTGTCTAAAAAATCTCTGTTAATTTCCTTAATTAAATTGTTTCACTTTAAAATGTTACAATATCTCTTTATTTACAGAATAGCTTATTCATTCAGCTTTATTTTTTTCCTTAAGCTTGTCAGAAGCTGTTAATGTTGATACAGTTTGACATTTTGCCCAGACTGCATCAAACCACAAACGTGAGAATAGAATGTGGCCATTAACAATTTAATCGCTTGTTGCAATACTTATTTTTTTTCCACATCAGCAGTGTCATGCTTGATAATAGTGTGATTTTTACCTTTACTCAATGAGACGAGACTATTTACTTTACATGCCATAGTTTCTAAAGTGCCTCAGAACCATAACTAGTCAGAAGTTTCATTTTTAAGTGCTGGCTATTTGAAAATGTCAGAATCCATAAGTATACTTGAAGTGAGATTTGGTTAAAAGGCAAAAGTTTTGTCTGAGGAGTAGACATAAAAGCCTTGATTCAGTACAGTAGATAAGCACATGCTTAATCTGAAGAATGTGAAAGCCATTGACATCAGTGGAAATGCTTTCACACAAGCTAGGCATATGGTAAAATACTTTCATGACTAAATCTTAAGCTTCTATTCATTTTGTAGTCTTGGTAAAAGCCAGTAAGTCCAATAAACCCATTTCATTGATTTCAGCAAGCTTTGACTCTTCCATTGTAGTTGCAAATATGAAAACTTTGTATGAAACATCGTTTCTAGAACAGTTTCAATATCTGTGTGCAGTATTTTTGGCTAGAACGCGAAATATCTCATGCAAACATGCTTAAGATAAAATACAGATCATTTCTAATGGTGGAATTCCTCAAAAAAAAAAAAAAAGCATGAATATATTTTTTAAAAAATTAGCACTACAACAGTGTTAGCATGCAGCAAAAATACCTGGAGAGTCTGCCTAATACTCCATTAGTGCTTAATATAGTCATGCTATAGTAGGCAATTGTGTGGCTTTTTTCTGTCTCTTAAGAGTGTGTTTTTTCCCTGATGATACTTATGGGAAACTTTTATAGACCATTGGTAATCCTCCACAGTCTATTGTACCCAAACCTAATTCAGTGCTCAAAATTAATTTTACAAAAACTGAAACTGCTGTAGTCTGAAGCAGTTCATATCTCTGTATTACTTGTTTCAATTTCCACAGACCAGCATCTGATCTTGGTTATGCCTTTATAAATTTACAATATTAATTTATTTTAGTGGAATTCTTGCCAGTTTATATTGTTCTGAGAGCACGCTTTGGCCGCATTAGAAACAAACCTAAAAACAGGTAACTCTTCATCTCTTCTAGTATGGGAAAAGACTTAAATACCCTTTTTTTAGCTACACATCATAAATTATATTCCTTACTGACCACTGTCTCTGATGCTGACTGATTCACAGAAGTTCTATCATGATATCCTTAGCTTCTATAGCTACACTTATGTTCCTTTACAGCTATAGTATACAGATGTATATAGTGTAGATAGCAAAAGACATAGGACTGTAGTGAAATTAAATCCCCCAAGAGATAAAATAACCCAGGACTATCTTTATTAAACAACTAAGGGCTAAGGTCATAATTTCTTTCAGTAATTTCTTCACAAATGCGTGTATTGACCTACAAAATATGCATCTCTGTGCAAAAACATTTACTGGATCAAGCTGCACAAACTTTTTGTTAGTCCACACTTCTGCAACCTTTGAAATGAGTTATTAAGATGACATTGCATAGCTTTGTGACTCTTTTTATACAGGAAAGACTCAGTCCTAGATAAAAGCATAAAATCAGTGCCTGCCCCCATAGGCTGAAAAATAGGAGATACAAAGTAGCAGATCAGAATTAGATGAAAATTATTTCTTTCATTCACTTCTTTAAGCACCATTTTCTCATCTCATGGAAATCATACCAAACTTTCCCAAAAATCAGCAGTCTGCCTTCAAGTGTATAGGATAGCTCAAATCAGCTGAGAAGTCTATGAAGCCTCAATTTAAAGGTTTTTGTTTGTTTGTCTGCCTTTTTTGTTGCTGTGTTTCGGTTTTGTTTTAGATCCAATGTGATTTGTTTTTAATTCCTTTTGAAAAAAAAAGAAAACAACAAGCCTAATTCAGCATGCATGTGCTGTAAACATCTGGCTAATATGTCTGCAAAAGGCAATCAAGAATATACAGTGCAATTCTGTCTTTTTAGGGCCAATTACATTGGTTGTTCACTATGAACCCAATGAGTGCAATATTGTGTGTTCAATAACTCTTCACAAATTTGAACCTTGTTTTACAACTCCATTTTGCATAAAAGCCAGTAGATGACATTCAAGAGTGTTGCACAGCTGATGGCTTCTGCAGGACCAATAAAATATGATGCGCGCTTTAGACGTATTTCTCTGACAGTGCATTCCATCAAGACTTAGCATATTGATCCTCATTTTACAAGTCAGTTTTGTATAACAGCCAGGAGCCTTATCCTAAAATGTGCTGAGCACTCTCAGCATGTTCTTTGGATTTCTACAACTTTGCCTTTATAGCACCTTGAGAGATGCCGTATTCTGATGTCAAGGGGAATTTCCATATTAGCTAAGAAACAGCAACACTTCAAGAGTGTTAGGAGAAATAGACAATATGATGTATCTCCTCTTGTATAAACAGTGACATCTCGAATTGCCATTAGTATTCCCTAATATGCAACTAAGTTAAAGGTTATCATCTGCTGCAGATTTAATGGATTGCATTAGAATTACAGCAAATGACCCTTGCAGCTCCTTTAAACTTGATCGATCACAATGTAATTGTCAAGGCGGACTAGCAATTAATTTTCATTAGTCAGGGAAGTCATTAATGCTTGCAGTTAGGGAAAATGACTATGAGATTGAAGTAGAAGGGATTCAATCATTTTTTACAATTAAAAAAAAAAGTTGGCCTAATTTGCTAGTTCCATATGTGCAGAGGAATATTATTGCAGTTCCATTGCCATGTGCTGTTCCTGCTGTGATGCATTGGTTTGAACCAAGAGTTGAATATGGCACTCTTCATACTGAAAGAGAAGGCATTTATTACAAAATTTCTATTGGGAATATTATTTTTAAAGAATCGTTTTTTTTTCCTATTGCCTTTAAAGCTATGGTGGAATTTAATGCTATGGTGAAAGGCGTGTTTCCTCATGTCAAAGTTCTATTTGTTTTTACTTTGACACACAGTGCCTTTTTACTGAATGAGAGAGAGGAGTTGAAAGATCCCAGGATCATTCAGCTGCCTTAGTAAATAGTAAATTGCCTCACAATGAAAGTTAGCTGTGATATTGCTGCTTGACATCACAGATATAACAATGCTCTTCATTCATGCAGCACATTTCATCTAGGAATTTTAGAATATTTTTTCAAACAACTCCATCTCAAAAGGTCCTAATCAAATACAGAAGTCAAATTGAAACAGAAGACCAAATATCTTAGACTCCATGGTATTTGGAGTCTTCATAAACACCTAGTCTTGTCCAATTTGTATTCCCATTTAATTCATTGGTATGGTCTTCCTATATTCTTGGTGTTGGGATGCACTTTGTTGAGACACCTTTTTTTATCCTAAAAGAATATTCTGTTTCAGTAAGTCATCTTTAATATGTCTGTAAATGTGCTTTTAATGAATTTGAGTAGAAGAATACAAAGCTATCTAGGTCTTATCTGGTCCCTGTGAGATGAAATTTCACGTGTGTTTTGGGTACCTAACAAACTGCACTTCTTTAGTATGTAAAGCCACTCTATAAAGTAAATGCTAGAAAGCAGTGGTCTTTGAATATTTTCACAAAATTGTCCATCTCACGTTAGGTCAATAAGTTAGGTGGATACGAAGCAGCACTAAAGTCTTTCTTTTCTGTTTTTCCTTGACTAAAGGAATTTAGGCATGACAGTGAGTAACTCACTTAAAACTTATGAGTTTAAAACATGCAAAGGTTGGGTGAATTGGCTCTTCTCGTGATGACTAAAATATGTTGAAGAAAATGTATTAATACTGCTTATTATACTAAGAAGATTTTAGAAATTTTAAGCCAAGCATGAAAATATTATGTTCTCAAATATACCTGAGGGAATGTGCATAGGAGTATGATTAAGTTTTAGACTTCAGAGTTCAGTAAAATTTTGGAAAGTTACTGACAAGTTAACTTAAGTAGTCTTTTCTATCTTTTTTAGGGGTGTTAATGGGAATTATGTACGTAGGTGCTTTTGTAAATGCCTGTAACAACCTTATTTTCATCTTTATCAGTCTAGAATAGGATTCAGATCAATTAGTTTGACATATATATTGGCTTCCATATGGTTGGTGACAGCAAAGAGATACCCAGAAGGTGGAATTCATCTGTTCTATCTGATGTCAAAACCATGATGAGATAAGTGGTATCCTAACCACTGTCCTAGTGATATCCTATCCACTATCCTAACCTATTTTTGTCCCTTTGTAGATGGCATTGGTGAGAACACACCTCAAATACTGTGTTCAGTTTTGGGCCCCTCACTGCAAGAAGGATTTTGAGTTGCTTGAACATGTGCAGATAAGAACGATGAAGCTGGTGAAGGGACTAGAAAACAAGACTTAAAAGGAGTGACTGAGGGAGTTGGGTTTGTTTAATCTGAAGAAGAGGAGGTTGAGGGGAGATCTCATCACTGTCTACGACTACCTGAAAGGAGGTTGCAGCGAGGAGGATGTTGGGATCTTTTCTCAGGTAACAAGTAATAGGGCATGAGGAAACAATCTCAGGTTGTGCTAGGGGAGGTTTATATTGGATATTAGGAAGAATTTCTTCATGGAGAAGGGTGGTCAAGCATTGGAATGGACTGTCAAGGGAATTGGTCCCCATCTCTGGAGGTGGAAGAGACATGTGGATGTGGCACTAAGGGACATGGTTTAGTGATGGGCCTCGGTAGGTCAAGTTGGTGGTTGGACTTGATGGTCTTGAAGGTCTTTTCTAACCTAAATGATTCTGTGATTCTGTGATTCTATTCTATGATTGTAACATCATCTTTTGATCTCTCCACTGATTTTAAAGGAAACTGGGATGACTAGCTCAAACCTAGATGTCTGTGTCATGAGTATTTAAACCTGTATGAACAGCCCCTCTAGTGGTGTTTGCAAATCTCATCTGAGCCTGAAACACAAATTCAATAGCTACCAAACACTCAGATGAGATGCCTAAAAGTCATTGAAATGATTTACTTGATTCAAGCTTGGAAGTCATTTTGAAAATGTTACCCTTTATTATAAAATATTTGCTTTCTGACTTGGAAGATTTCCCATAGCACTTTCGTCACATAAGATATATTGTTCTGCAGTTTGATGAATTGCCTCTTTTATAAAGCAAAAATGTGTTCAAGATGTTTGTGTGATATTCTAATCCTATTTTCAGGTATGTGACTATCTAGATGTCCCACTTTCAGAAGAATATTAGTTTGGATCTAAATCAAAATCCTCTCAAATATTCAAGTGGTCAGCATTCAGCTCTTCCTTTAGACAATGCAGTTCAGCAGTTCTGAAATTTCAATATTTAAGAACCTGAGCCTTCTTAAGTTATTCAATACTCAATTCATACATTATGTGACTAGACATTTAAGTTATTTGAAAAAACTACACTTCCACTCTTTTAGATGATGCTTCAATGGCAGCTGCCAAGTAGCAATGGAAAGTTATTACGATGAGTAGGATTGTATTCTTTGGCATTGATGGGTTGTTCAAATGGGCTTATGTTTCTACCTTTTATATTCTTCAGTTTGAGTATGTTTCTGTTACAAGATTGACCAGTGTAAGTCAGACTTCCTCTTGTCTTTCATCTGTCTCTCAGAACTGAATCCTCAAATCATTATGCACATTTTAAGTCGAAACACTTGTGGTTTTTTAAATAAAAGTCATGGGATGGAATCTGGCATTTTCATGCAAAGTATTATATGGTATGCATTAATGGTAAAGCAGTAGGTTGTAATCAGAAGTTTCTGTGGGAGCTGGTGTAGGCAGACTTTTTGACTGGATAAATCCTTTTCTATTAAAATAAATGATTTTATTTATTTTGTTTTTGTTTGTTTTTTTCTGAGAAGAAGCACATTATAAACTGCCATAAATCATATTTCATAGAATCACAAAAATGGAATAACTACAAAACCTTTTTCTTTTCACCTCACTTTTTTACTGTTACTGTTCTTATTTTATTTCTATTTGAAAACTATTTTCTTGTATTACTGAACTAACTGTCATTACAGAACTGCGTTCACAATAACAAGTCTTTGTTATTGATGTTGCTTTGACTAAAAGTGCCATTTTTACTCTTTAATTCTCTTTAAATGGTGATGATATTTGAAATGAAATACTACAAGCTATAGGTCCCTGGAAACTTATTTCAGCAGAAAAAAATATCCCAGAAAGAGCCTACTGGTAGCTCTCTTTTGCTCTCTAAAGATATGAAAAGTCTGGAAATCTAGGACTAGAACTACAACTAGGACTTTGGCGTTTTTCAGAAGCAGATTGCTACACTCAGTTCTCATGTGTTAAACACAGAAATCAAGGACACAAGCTGGGATTCAGTCATAAGATGATGTACAGTCTTGTGAGTTTGATGTCTAATCTTACCAAAGATCATGTTAAATGATCAGAAAAACAACACCAAGAATGCTGGAAACCTATATTACTCTTGTGTAAATGAGTGTATAGAAGTACAGAAGGAGCTACAACAAAAGCCTAGTTCTTCAGGAATCAATAACGTCTTCCAAGCACATGCTCTGGAATCTGGAAAACTGTAGATTCTTTTCCTCATCAATCTTCAAATTTCTTAAGTTTCAAGGTTGCACTCAGATGCTTCTCCACCAACAAAAGAAGCTCAAAAATTCCTGGATCATTATTCCTCATTGACATTGTACATTCATTGACATTATTGCTAGTAAGTGGTCTAACTCACTTTTTTATATTGTGTATCTTACTATTTGGCATTGTATAATCTTGTGTGCCTTTCCATAATTTCTATCAATTATGTGTTTCATAAATCTGTTAAAGCCTTGGTGGAGTTTTTGATGACGGTGCACGTCTCTGCAATTGTCACCTATCAAATTAATTTAGACCATTTTGAATTAAAACTGGAGGAGAACAAAATTAGAATCATAAAGTCATAGAATCATTTAGGTTGGAAAAGACCTTCAAGATCATCAAGCCAACCTGAACAAGAAGATAATGGTGTTTTGTATCTATTGTTGACACCTATACTGGTAAGAGAAAAGTGTATTTATATCTTCATCTAGATGTCTCTCTCTTGCTTACAATACCATTATTACAATGCCATTATTAAATCATAAGCAAGTGAGTAAACTTTTGGAGCATGTTTCTTAAATAGAACAGAACAGAACATCTTGAGTTAGAAGGGAAAAGGATCATCAAGTCTAACTCTTGAAAGAAAACCATATGTCTATGGTTGTCCAGACGTTTCTTGAACTTCGGCAGGCTTGATGTCATGACCACTTCCCTGGGAAGCCTGTTCCAGTGCCCTATCAAAATTGAATCAGAAAAGGTTATTTTTGGAGCATTAACTCCTCTTCCCTGGTCACAAGAAACCACTTTTGTCATTTTCTTTTCTCATTCAAATCCTAGGAATATGAATGAGGTATCAGCATTTTAATTACATCAGTTTTATTCAAAAGTAGCTAATTATGCCTCCCATTACTGCATGACTTCGATATTTAGTTGTTATTGATATTCAAAGGAAGTAAAATAAATTACTGTTCAAAATAGAGCATTAATGAGGTCACATTTTGAGTCAGTCTCCTTTGTTTTTATAATGTTTCAATTCAGCAATATTTCCTTTTGCTGTTCAGATCTTGCAGAAGATGGATACTGTGAATATAGTTTTCAACTTACTGAAGGAGAAGTCTGTATATTTGCAGATCTGCTCTACTGAAATAATATTCCATTCCTTGTGTGCTGTACTAGTCTTGAATCTTGGGGTGCTGGCACTTTCTCTTCTGACTGTGTACACAGAAATTTTATTTTAAAAATACTGAATGAAGTTAAACAGTTGGAAAGCATAATTGTATGTATGCGCAACTTTAATTTGGCCCCCTTTTTACATATGCATTGTCACAGTCTTTAAATACATGAAGGGCTACTATTTTTCCATGTAAGTCTGAACAGTGCTCTTTAATTTAAAGCTCTACTTGAATAACTCTTTTTTTCTTCTTCATTATCTTCAATTCCTCTTACAAAAATTATTCAGCTTTTTCCAGAGGTTCATGTATTATTCCTGTCATTTTGGAATGCTTCACAAATAATAATTTCCTTTGAGAATCTTTGAGCTAAAAAATGCTATTTTCCATATGTTTCAGATCAGAAAGGCAAGGATGGAGAGATTAAAGGTCAAACAAATTTGCTAACATAAAATGGACAATTTGAGACACGCATGGCTTAATTTTTCCAAGTATATAACAGCATGGATTAAAAAATTTAAATCTCTTCACTTGACATTGCAATTTTGTAGCTAAGCACTTCTGCAAATCCTACTCCCTCATCTTGTAGTAAATGGAGACTATGGTGTTAGTGAGCATCAGCTGTAAGTTTGAGGCAACAGATTTACTTCCACACACTTCTGCGGCAGAAGGAAGGACATGTTTGGAGAGGGTGGCATCCAGTTCTCTTACCTCTCTGACTTCTCTTTGTATATGTGAGTGAATTTGTAACTGACCACAACTACACAGACTCCTTTCAAGAGTAAATGCATTAAAAGCTATCAACTTGATAAGATGTATTCCCAGTTTCTTCCTTGGAGAAGTTTAGGAATTCAATATATTATTTTGTTTATATATATTTACATATACATACATACATTATGTATGTATGTGTAAAATACGTGTACATAATATATATACAGTGTTATATATTTATATTGTTTAAGGCAGATTTGATAAATTTAGCCCTAAGAGTGAAAAATGTGTATATGCAAGCAGGGAGGATGCTGGAGTGCAAAACCCGTATCTCCTGCACAAGTTGATATCACAGTTTGAAATGGCCCCTACACACGTGTACCATTCTGCATGGTGAGAGCTATTTCTTACAGCAGGTATAAATTCTTTTAAACATTTGGTACCACTTTTCTGATCATACAATAGATTTCTTAGGTTCGCAAAGATTTTTTCAGACAGACGCAAATTCTCCGTTTGTTTTGTGCATTTGTGTTGTGTACAGCTCCACAGTGTAATTAGCATAGTCTAGCTCCACAGTGCAATTAGCATAGTCTTCAGTTTCTTTTTAAACTAATAACTGCTTCGCTTACCTGTGAGCCCAGTTTTGTATCTAATGTTATTCCATATCTGTAGATCACAAAGATCTATACATATATATATCATTCACATACCAGATTCATAAAGTAAAGGGTATATGCCTCTAGGTCACATAATTTTCTGTACATTCAGGTTGTTGATACTGTCTTGTTTACATAAAGAGTTTTTTCATTGCCAATTTCTGTTCCTTCTTGTAGCAGAAGAGAAAGCTATACAATGACAGACTAACTTAGCCTAGAGGTCATCTAGTCCAAACCCTAACTCCTGGCAGGGCTAACATCCCAGTTAATCAGGTCACTCTGGCCCTCATCCAGTTGAGTTTTGAGTATCTCTAAAGACGGAGATTCCATAGACCTGAGCAACCTGTCCCAAATGCAGTCTTCCCAGTCGAATCAAAAGATTAGCTTTTTTGAGAACAAAATGCCTTAGTTTGTATATAAACTGATTTCAGTTCCAGATTAAATGTATTCCATTATTTACGATAACAAAAAATGAGTAAATAATACCTTATTTCCTCTTTTTAATTGTTTCAGGAAAAAAAAAAAGATTCAATTTCATACTTTACAAAATAATAAAAATAAAAACAGCTCTCCTTGCATTAAGCCTGTAGCACAGCCTTGAATAAAACTGTGGTGAATGTTTTTAAACCCCAAGACAGTGAGCTATGGTATTTAAAGGATTAAGTTTGAGTAGAGGCTGGCGCTACGAAGGAATGTTACCCAGATGCTTTACTTCATATTCACCCTGTATGCAGAGCCATTCTTTCGTGCATCAGATTTGAAGGGCTAGCCAAATAAGTCTGAAAATATTATTCTTTTTTTCTACTTTAAGTATTTGTGGTCATGGTTTGTAATGGAAAACCTACATACTTTCATGATTAGTGAGAACATTTTGAAAGACAACCTATTTAGAAAGTTCTGTGATTTCAACATGTGCATTTATACATCATATTTACCAAGCAGAAGATATCCCCAAGATTTTGTTAAAACACTAAACTTGGCAGCTTGTTTCCCAGAGTTGTTCATCTCCCATGGTTGCACTTATTAGACCATGAAGTGACTTCTGCTTGTCCTCATATCTGACAAGATACTTGTACGTTAGTTCTTTTATTTTCTAGTTGTATTTGGAGACAATTTCTATGCACTCTCTTCTTTCAACTAAAGCACTATATTATGATTACTATTTGCTGCATACTTAGTGCTTTAAAAATTACAAGAACTGTGCAAAAGAACTTTGCTTAAGGATTAATCACATCTGTGACCCAGGGGATAAAGGATCCCCACCTGCCAATAAGGCTTATAACTACTTATCCCATCTGAGCCAGAAAGTTCAAGTAACTTGCTGTGAAAGTGACTTTTACTTGCGGGTTGAAATAAGGATTTCAGTAGCCATCAAAGCTATATTTTACAATGAAGATTGCATAGAGATCAGTAATTTTCTTACTCTTTCCACCTGTTAAATCACATTTTATGTAACAAAAATAGACTCTTCTGTAATACTGTTTTTCAGCATGAACTATTTCTGTCATTGCCACTGCAGTATTGCAGGATGATGAATGGGACAAGGAATTGATTCATGTAGCTATGACTGGGAGGGAGCACAGCCTTATCATCCAAAACCCAATTTTTCTATTAAGGTGTCATCTATTCTAGAACTGTGTCTTCAGTTCACTGTATAAATCAGAGATTTCTTGTATCTTTCACCTCTACTCCATCTCCATTTTTAACTATATCATGGAATCACAGAATCACAGAATCATAGAATCACAGAATGGTTTGGGTTGGAAGGGACCTTAAAGACCATCTAGTTCCAACACCCCTGCCATGGGCAGGGACACCTTCCCCTTGCTCAAAGCCCCATCCGACCTGGCCTTAAACACTTCCAGGGATGGGACATCCACAACTTCTCTGGGCAACCTGTTCCAGTGCCTCACCATACTCAGAGCAAAGAATTTCTTCCTAACATCTAATCTAAATCTCCCCTCTTTTAGTTTAAAACCATTCCCTCTTGTCTTGTCACTATCTGCCCATGTAAAAAGTTGCTCTTTTTTATACTCCCCCTTTTAAGTACCAAAAGGCCTCAGTGAGGTCTTCCTGGAGCCTTCTCTTTTCCACGCTGAATATCCCCAGCTTTCTCAGCCTTTCATCTTCATGGCCCTCCTCTGGACCTACTCTGACAGGCCCACATCCTTCTTGTGCTGGGGGCCCCAGACCTGGATGCAGATCTCCAAGTGGGAGAGGGGGCAGAGCAGAGGGGGACAATCACTTCCCTCGACCTGCTGGCCACTCCCCTGTTGCTGCAGCCCAGGATGCAATTGGCCTTCTGGTCTGCAAGAGCACACTGCTGGCTCATGTCAAGCTTTTTGTCCACCAGAACCCCCAAGTCCTTCCCTTCAGGGCTGCTCTCAATCAGTTCTCCACCCAGTCTGTCCTCATGTCTGGGATTGCCCCAGCCCAGGTGCAGCACCTTGCACTTGGCCTTGTTGAACCTCATGAGGTTCATGTGGGCCCACTTCTCAAGCTTATCCAGGTCCCTTTCAATGGCATCCCTTCTTTCTGTTGTATCAACTGCACTGCTCAGCTTGGTGTCGTCTGCAAACTTACTGAGGGTGCACTCAATCGTACTGTCTGTGTCATTGATAAAGATATTAAAGAGCACCTGTCCCAAGATGGGTCCTGAGGGACATCACTGGCCTCCACCTGGGCATAGAACCCTTGACCACAACTCTCTGGCTGCAGCAATCCAGCCAATTCCTTATCCACCAAACAGTCCACCCTTCAAATCCAAATCTCTACAATTTAGAAATAAGGATGTTGTGTGGGACCATGTCAAAGGCCTTACAGAAGTCCAGGTAGATGACATTGGTCAGTCTTCCCTTGTTGACCGATGCAGTTGCTCTGTCATAGAAGGCCACCAGATTGGTCAAGAATGATTATCCCTTGGTGAAACTGTGCTGACTTTCTCAGATCACCTCCTTGTCTTGCATGTGCCTTAACATTGCTTCCAGGAGGATCTGTTCCATGATCTTTCCAGGTACAGAGGTGAGGCTCACTGGTCTGTAGTTCCCCGGATCTTTCTTTCTACCCTTTTTAAAAATGGGAGTGCTGTTTCCCTTTTCCAGTCACCAGGGACTTAACCTGACTGCCATGACTTTTCAAATATTGTGGACAGTGGCTTGGCAACTACATCAGGACCCTGGGATGCTTGTCATTGGGTCCCATAGACTTGTACCTGTTTTCATCAGGTCTTGAACCTGCTCTACACTTACAGTGGAAGGGACTTCGCTCCCCCAGCCCCTGCCTAGAGGTTCGGGGACTTGAGAGATGTGGGAAGCCTGACTGCCAGTGAAGACTGAGGCAAAGAACTTGTTGAGTACCTAAGCCTTCTCCATTACCAGTTGTTACCAGTTCTCCCTTCTCATTTATCAGAGGGGCTACACTCTCCTTGGTCTTTCTTTTCTGACCAATGTACCTACAGAATTCCTTCTTGTTATTTTTTGCATCCCCTACCAAGTGGGGATGTGTGCCATCCATCTGTGCCTTGGCTTTCCTGATCCCATCCCTACACATCTGGACATCATCCCTGTACTCTTCCCAGGCCACATGTCCCTGCTTCCACTGCCTGTGCAGTTCCTTCTTACACCTCAGTTTGACCAGCAGGTCCTTGCTCAGCCATGCCAGTTTCCTGCCTTCACCACTTGATTCCTTACACATGGGGATGGAGAGCTCTTGTGCTGTAAGAAAAGTGTCCTTAAAGAGTTGCCAGCTCTGATCTGTTCCTCTGTCTCTAAGGATGGTGTCCCAGGGGATCTCATCCGCTAGTTCTTTAAACAGATGGAAGTTCACTCTTCAGAAGTTCAGGGTCCTAACTTTACTCTTTGCCAGGCCCATATTCCTTGAGATCACAAACTCAACCAGGGCGTGGTCACTGCAGCCCAGACTGCCTCCAATCTTAATCTCTTTAATGAGTTCATCTGCACTGGTGAGCACCAGTAATGCTTCTCTGGTTGGTTTGTCTAATATCTGGACCAGGAAATTATCCTTGACACACTCCAGGAGTCTCCTGGATTGCTTACAGCCTGCTGTGTAGCTTTCCCAGCAGACATCCAGGTGGTTGAAATCCCCCATCAGGATGAGAGCATGTAGCTGAAGCAAGAAGGCCTCATCAACAGGCTCCCCTTGATCAGGCGGCCTGTAGTAGACCCCAACCACAAGGTGTCCCTTGTCTTGTGAGTCAGTCAAGTCATCATGTTGGAAGCTAGCTTACCTTCCCCTGGCAAGGACTTAAGGCAGGGCTGTCGCTCAACCCGTGTCAGTGCACTGTGCGTCAGCCTCTGACTCGGATTCCTGGATACTGTGCTGCCTGGTGAGCTCCTCTCACAACATGGCAACTTGCTCAAAAAGTTTGTGCAGCTGGGCACACTTGCACCCGTGGCACACACACTTCTCTCTGTCCTCAGGCCCTAGGGGGACTTCCAGATTCTGGAGTTCCCTGCAACTGAGGGCCTGGACAGCTCTTTTGGTCCTCAGGACGTCTGTTTGGGTGTAGGCATCTGTCTGGGCACTCTGTGGCCCTTCTGGCTGGGTTTCAGCCTCTGCCCAGCAGTTGTGGCGGGTAGATACCATTCCTGTTTCGGTAGAAGGCTGCTGCTTGTTGCTCCCATAATAGAATAAAGTGGCCTGCCTTCCGCCCTCCCCGTGCACCACTCTCAAATCCCTTCTGCTTTCAAAGATACTTTCTTTACTCACTATATCCATCCAAACTTCTTTTTTTTTTTTTTTTGTTACTAAGTCAGAGTGTCTTTTTACCCTCCTATCAGGGCATGACTTAATTTCCATCTACAAGAGGGGATCTGGGAGCACTTCTGAGCTCTTCAAGTCCAAGACTTCACACTATCCATGTGCACCCCTGCCTCCCCTGCCTGCGTCTGTGGGTAGACCTGCAGGAGCTCCTGCTCCAGAGGACCCTTGGCCAGGATGCAGCTGGGATGATGGAGACAGAATGGCTGCCATGTGCTCCTGCCCCAAAGGCTGGGGGAAGGGGAGACTCTTGCACCCGCTTTGAAGCCCTCAGCTGTGACCCATCTCTTTGGGAGATAAGGTTTTGAGGTTGTCATCATTTCCAGACTGTTTAGAGAGGAGTTATGATTTGCTCTTATGGCCTTCATCAAGGTTGTAGGGTTCAAAATCACAGAGGCAGCTGAAGCTGCTGGCACTACTAACCCAGATTAAATTACTTTGTATTCTCCAATCTTTTTGTGTGTGTGTGTCTGATCTTCTCCGAAATTGAAAGACAGCCAGCATTAGGGAAATGCTAAGTTGAATGTGAACCATTGTTTCTCTTAGTGCTCACTCAATAGACATTTTTTATTCTTTTTGTTAGAACCACTGGATGTTCTACCCTCACAGGTTAGCAGAGTGGTAACCTTAGAAGAATTTTTAGACTGCTGTGGAATAACTTCTGCTTTCTTCTCTATCAAACAAGCAGCATGCATTAATGCTCTCACAGGAGGTTATTTATTATTGCAGTGGTGTAAATGAGGGCAGGATTTGGCCCCTAAGCAATAAAAGAGGAGTAGAGCGTGTAATTCTTCACACCATTGTGAGGAAAACTCTGTCCAGCAACAGTAAATTATCTGAAATTCTTTCAAGATATATGAATGACTCCATAGTCAGAGAAAGCTTGTGAGGTTTAAAGCATAAAAATGACAACCATAAATAAAGGTAGAAACCCCTGATCCCCACTGAAATGAAATAATATAACATTCCTGAGGCACTGGTGTCTTTGGAAAATGCATTGCCTGTCTGACTGGGAGAAAGGGAAGGAGGAGAGTAAACCCATCATCCTTCTTAGGGCTTTGACTTCCAAAAGTAAAGTTTAATGCTCCTGCTTAAAAGTTTTCTTTAGGAAGACCCGTCTTGCAAGTATGTGAGTTAGTTTTTAAGACTTTCAAACATACATAAATCAACAAACATATGTATATGTACTTTAATAACTAGGTTTACCAAAAGTATTTAACAAGATGGGTAAGATACAGATAACATCCATATCTTTTAATCTGTAGATTGCAAAGTAGCAACAAAGAACATTAAGTATTTTCATAACAGAGTGGGGGGGTGCCCACGGTTTATCCTGGGAGATGTAAGCTTTCTAGGAAAATACCTGCTGTAACCTGGACATGTTCAATATCTTAACACTGTTAGTTTAGTTACACTGGTGTTAGCATTACCACATTTCATTCGCATAGTGACACCCAACGCAGATAACCTGATAAAATAGCTTCTCAAAATATGTGCCGTAAAAAGAACAAGTCTGCAATCTCTCTTTTGTTGTGGCATATTCCAAAAAGCTTCAGTATCCTTGCAGGAGCAATTTAGAGGTTAGAATCAAAATTCATAAACACTGGGTTAACATTTCCATGATCTCGGTATGCATCAATTTACTAATGCTGCTTTGGGTTTTAAATGCATTATGATGCTATAGATATGCCACTCCTTATCATCTCGTTACACCAAAATGAAATTTTAACTTTGCAATGAATTATATTCAACTTCAAACTAATCACGTTGAAAAAAAAATGGCAGTAATTTCTCACTGTTAGAGTAACAGAAGTGAAATGTAAAATTTTAAATCAAGCCAAAGGTACCAAAAAAGTCAAAAGTACAAAGGAGTGAGATAATTTTGTAGATAGATGATATTCAGAGACAGGCTCCCAGAGAAACCTAGCCTATCTAACTTAGTTTTAGATGGTCTAAGCTAAAAGATTCAGTAGTCAAATGCTCTCTGCAATTGATCGTAAGGATTTTTTATCATCACCTTTTGAAATCAGGCAACGTGCTTGTTTTAAAATTCTGAACCATAGATGTTTATATGCAGTGTCAGCATAACTTTTGACTCCTTACACAACCACTGAATATGGTCCACTGACTCTATGATAGCCTGTGATGATAGCTTCTTTGATGAAGGTCAGATGTTACAGAACTAATAAAATGACACAGCAGGTACATATTAGTCCAGTCCCTATTTCAACATAAATCTCTTTTCAGCTGTTTGGCATGTACTTTGTCTCAATATAGATATTACATAAAGTTGTGTACCTTCTGTACTGAAGTATCTTGGCCCTGTTTGAGACACAATTTTTGCTACCTGACCATACTGAGAGAACTGCTTAGCTAGTGTACATTATATGCTTTGAATTTTGAAATCTCTTGAGAAATCTGCCTTGTCAGTGCAAAGCAAAGTTACTAGTGACAATTAATATTGTCAATATTTCACTTAAAACTGAATGCAAGATAGCAATATGATACAGTGAAAGTACCATACTGCTAAAGTCCTTCTTATTTCACAGAAGATATTCCTGATTGGATTTTTTTTTTGATAATCCTTTAAATGAACATATGTGTTCACCAAGAAGTTAGCTTATCAGACCTATTTAATTTCTAATTAAAATTGATCCTGCTTTTATGATTCGTCTGCAGTGTGAACACTTGTGAACTTACCTCCTTGATAAATGCATAATTAATATAGCGTTCAATCTTTATTTGCACTGCCCCATTTCTGTTTTTAGCTCCTGGCTGTGAAATGCTGGCCTATGAAATGATGGCTGCTTTCCCAGGGAGATGGAAAATACTCAAAATTTCATAATGTGGACACTTTGAAATGGGGAGTGGTTACATCTGAGAGCAACTTTTAAGACAACAGCTCTTTTCAGATGTGGAGTCATTAAAAGGTATGAACAGAGTACAAAATTGTAATCTTTAAATGTTTTATCTTAGATAAAGCTGTGAGTCAGCTTGACTTTGAGTGTAATAGCTGGCAGCTGAACATTATCTTTTTCTGTTGCAGATACCCAGTGACAACAGGCTATGCATCTGCAGTTATACAAATATATAATAAGAGAGAGCTTGTCACAAATCATTTGCATACACAAGAGAAGAGATGTAAGAGTGGAAGTGATTTCGTTCAGGTTACGAGGTGGCTCAGTGGCACAACTGGGATTTGAACCCACATCTGCAGAATTTGTGCTGAGTCTTTACACTCAGTTCCCACATAAGCAGATGCATTGACCAGGACAGAACTGCTTGATGGGTGGTGATTCAGGGAGCAGATGAAAGAAAAGTGCATTGTCTGACCAACATTTTATGCACACATAGCATAACTCCTCACAAGTCACGTGTAGTTTCATCTCCTACACATCTGGTAAATACCATGATGAGTTTCATCTCGGGACTTAAAGATAACTGGTCTACCAACATCGGCCATATTGCACAGCTATGTTGTTATGGACTGGTACTTCCATGTTGTAGGTAGGAAAGTTCTTTGTCTACATAAAGCAGCTGTGCAGATTCTAGTTTTCTGCATCACTTCTGTAAGTTGTTTGAGGCCTATGTCTGTGCCAGTGGTTTATCCAAATAGTCAGTAACATATATATATGGATCCAGTGTAAAGTCTGAATGACTCTTAAAATACAGGTTACTTATTCTTCTCTTCTGGGTAGAAACAGAAAATGAGACCAAGTGCATGTACAGTCACTCAACTGCAAAGTAATCTGAAGCAAATAAAATCAAGTCAATTTTTATCACTTTTTCCCAGGTATAAGGATTGTGTTTGGATATTTCTTCTTACGCTTTTGTACTGGCAGATTTTATAAAGCTCTAAAAAGCGTCATGGTGTTATAAATGCTGTAGACAAAACCATACAAGCAATGACCTTGAACTTTAGAATAGCCTCTAGTTTTGCATGCCTCTTTATTTACTTTATAATGTAAATACAGACTAGATACAACAATTTCTACTTGCAATATTATACAAATAATTACTTTTGCCAGCTAGTTGCTTGTACAAAAGAAAAGACATGAAAAATAAAATATTTGAAGAAAATAATCAAAATTTGAAAGATAAATCTCAATTATGTACCAAAAATAAAATTGTATATAAAAGTTACTTTGGTAAAATTCTATGTGGTGAGGGGGGAAAAAAGCATTATTTCTTTGTAATATGATCTTCTAATTTGCCATAGCTAGAGATTATCACTGAATGTATGAACTAAATAGTCAGAGAAGAAGCTGGAGAAAGAAATCATTATCTTCAATTTATAGACATAGGACAGGGAAAAATAAAAATTAAGTGCAGGACTTCCAAAAGAGTATGCAGAACACAGATAGGAAATCAGTAAACTTCATCATCGGGAACTTCATTTATCAAGTTAGTTTGAAAAATCCTACCTGATCCCATTTAAGACTTCCAGTGACATGGTACACCTATAAACGAGGTCCTAAGTGACTTCCTTAACTTCCCACAGAAACCTATGACAGAGGTAGGGACTTTGTTTCAGCTATCAAAATGCCATGTTTGTGCCTTACGAGCACAAGCACAGAGTATATTCACAGAGTTCACAGAAAAATGATTTCTTTGCTGTGAATGCTCTGATTTATAATGAAGGCTAAGTTTTGTTAGATGGCTAGAAGACAGAATAGTCCATAAGCCTCTTAATTATGGAAACAGATATTCAGATAGTGCCACTTGTGCACATGCTGGGATTGAGCCTGACCCCATATGAATTTCTTGTGGGTATTGGCTGATAACACGATGTCTCTCATTTGCTATGATTAGACAGGCTTTCCTCTTTAAACACTTTGAATTCAGGAGCTTAGTACATTATCTGCTAAACCTCTTTTATGAAAAAAACTATTTTAAAAGGATGGGTTAGGAAGGAAATTAGGAAGGAGATGTCTTCAAGAGGAGGTCTGAAGCCTTAGCTTAGAAGCCAAGCATTAACTTATTTAAAAAAAAAATGTTTCGTTTTGGAAGACCCTTATATCAAATAAAGAGTCTTCCACACTCTGTTGCCTAAGTTTATGGCTCAAGAGAAACTGTAACACAGTCCATATGGCTGGCTGTTTGAAGTGTGCTTAGTACTCCATTAGGGATTCTCGATTTGTACTTCTCAATCTGATTTCGATAAGACACAGGTTTCCTTTAGTGGCCTGACCTGGTGCAAACACATAATAGATTAATTCTATAATAAATTATGCTGGCAGTAAAGCTTTCTGGACCATTTTGCCTTTTAAGTAACTTTTTTTTTTATGTACCTTTATAAATCTGAACTAGTGTTTCACTAGTAAGTCACTTACTTATGTGTGTACAAAACTACTTGAAGTTTGGGAATGTAATTTTGCACTGTGTGCATTACTTCTGAGTGTATTCCATTTTATTGTGTTTCTGGAGCTACTGACACATTCTGAGGAATACTAAGAGCTTTCCGAAACAACATTATGCCTAGAAACATGCTGAGCTGCTATTCAGGAAGCTTTGGCTGCTTTCTGTCTTAACAACAACAAAACTATGTTATTTCTATATGCAAAATTGCTTTTCCATAAAGTTCATTATTACTTTCTACTGTTATGCATTGTTTTTACATGATAGTGTTACTTTCAACCACTAAATTTGTTTTAGATTTATTATTGTCTCATCACTTTACATAGTTCTGCTGCCATTTCTAAATATTGATGGTATAGAAACAGCAAGCCATGCTAGATCTAGGCATTACTGCTAGTCATAGCTGAGGACCGCGACATACTAGGCACCGTGCAAACACAATGCCAACATCTTAGATGAAATATAAAGTAAAAGATGACAAAAGATTTGAGTGGAAAAACAGGGAAGCACAACAACAACAACAAAGAGACAAAATCCATCAGCAAGGCAAGCAACTCACAGGGAATCTAATATTATTTATCTTTTTAAAGAACAGTATGAAGGCGAGCAGTGCAGGAGCCTTCTGGATAATTTCCAAGGAACGCTCATGGGAATAAGGGACAGCAGGTGAGAAACTCACTGCAGTATTTGTCACTTGCCAACTCAGTGACTAAAATTGCTAATCCATCAGCTTCTCCTACCTTTCCTGAAAAGAAAGCTCACAGAAAAGAGCTCATGAGCTCTGTGATACCTCTCTCCTTAGAGACACCAGGCCTGTCTCCTTACTTCACCTCAGGCCTTCTCACAACTAAATAAGATCGTATGGTGGGAAAGTAAAATTAAGTCTTTGAAGTCTTTGTAAGTGAGAACAGGATCACTCTTATCCAAAAACCCAAACCCAAACCAACCAACCCAAAAACTCCATACAAAATACGCAAAAAATGTTTTGGTGGGTTTTGTTTTGTTTTGTTCTATTTTGTTTCACCTGTGAAGGTACTACCTGGTAAGACCATTCCAGAAATATGCTTAAAGAATGCTGATCATGAAATTGTCCTATTAAAAAAGCGGTCTTGGTAACAAGAAAATACTCTACAAAGTCATCTGAGCTTCTGTTCATAAGCTGTCTACCAAGATTTATCTCAACCCAATCAGATAGATTCATCTGTACCTTACATGTAAGGATGGAAGAAGAGGAGAAAGCATGAAGTGAGAAAGGGAGAAGGGGACATTGTGTGTCCTGTGGAAGGACACAGAAATGCAGTTGCAGAAGAAGCTGAGATGCAATCTGAAGAGAAAGGAGAAAGATCTGAATGATGGGCAGAGAATTTTATGTGCAGATGGCATGAAACTTCAGTCACCTGGTAAGCGAGGATGTCATAGCGAATGAGGATAAAAAGAGAAAAATGCATAAATGGAAAAAAAAAAAAAAAAGGAAGAGAGAGAGGGCTTGAAAATAAGAAAAACAGAGAAAAAGCTAAAATTATACGACACAATGGGAAGAATAAAATCTACAAAAGAACAAAGATCTGGCAGAATTAATGGGAAAAGAATGAACAACATACTAAATATTTTAGATTATTTATAATGAGCATGAGGAGCAGAGGATTTCCTGAAATGCACATAACATTTGATTATTGGAGAGGAATAAAACTACATAAATCCAAGGACATAACTTTCAAATTTCCAAAAGAAAATGCACAAAGAGAAGGAAAATGTTGCCATATTAAAGAAAATTAGCATTTTAATTTAACTTCAATGCCAAGATCAAGTTAATCTCTTTATAATCAACTGAAATAATCTCTTCTCCACGTGGAAGTGTTTTTATCTATTGCCCAATGGCTTTCAAAAAAGTTTGACTTTTCTTGTTAAGGAATAAGTTTGTTTCCTATTTGATCTTGAAACAAATTCATCATTACAAACAAAAGGAAACTGGCTGGCATTAATAGGAAAGGGCTTTTGTAAATCACTTAGTAAATCCATGCAGGTAAAAGAATGCTGGGAACATTCATTGCCAAGTCCTTATTTTGCAGACTCCTGACAAGATCTTTTGTTTATCTTTATTTATTTTTGTGTAAGCTCAAATGCATGCTTGGGACACAGCATAAAATAAAATTGGAAATAGATCATTTAGTTTGGTACAGCTTCAAAAAAATGGAAAAACATTGTCTGATAACTGATCAAATATATACAATTCTTGTATGGATGTTGTGTATTGTAGAACTCAGAAATATTTAAAGCAGCTTTCAATTAAAAAGCTGAAACACAAAAACATGCAACTGATTCTGGGGGCAATTCCCACATACTCAGAGATGGGGTCTCAAGTAAGGTTTTTAAATGTTTGTGTTTGATAATCAACATAAACATTATTCATGCATTTATACTGAGCTATGTTGAAATGTGAAGCTTTCCTGAACCCATTGCTATAATATTATCATTATATTAATTGGCCAAAACTTTGGTCTGCTTTATATCCAAGCTGAGATCAGTAGAAAGACGACAGGCTCATAGTAGTATTACAGAGGGCAGAGTTTATTCTATTCTGTTTTTTTCAAACTGCAATTGGCATCACCAGGTAATGATGAAAGAAATGTGGAAAATTACTTGTGCATTTTGCAAATTATTTGCACAATTTAGCTACAGTCTAGGTTTCTTTGAAGGTTTTATGCATGATTAAAGAAAGCGCCAAAGAACCACTGAACAGAATGAAATATTTTGTATATGCATTGCAAGGAAGTGCTGAAAAGTGAACATTTAGTGAAAAAGTGATTGGAGTGAAGATTAACTTTAGAGAAAATGAATAGAACCAGTAGTTTAGATTAGCATCTCCATGTTAAATGGATAATATTCAATGACCTACTTGGAGAAGTGCTGAGTTCCAACAGCAGTGGTTGACTTCAGTAATGACTGAGTTTCCAGTACTTTTTCAAGTTCAAGACCACAAGCTCTTACACCTGAAGCTAAATCCTGAAATTCAACCTATATCTCAAAGTCAAAAGGAAGCATTCAGCAGAGCTATTTTTGTCTTACATTCATAGAGTCCTGTCCTTGGTTAGCCTCACCATGTGATCACAGAAGCAAGTCAAGCATACAAATATGAAGAACTTCTGTGCTTTTTCCTGCAGAGCCTGTTCCTAATGAAAAAGAGACAGACAGACAGACAGACAGACTTTGGAATATATTTCTAATGAGTTTTAAATTCCAAAATGTTCAATTATTTGTATTTTATTTATATTTAATTTAGCGTGAGGAAGCATATCAGGATGCAAGTATGAGCAAAATCGGGTTAGACAAAATGTCTGCCTAGGTCAGTACCTGTCTTCTATAATGGCTAAATCACAGGTGTCTAGAGGAGAACATAATGACAATGAAAAAATATATTTCTCCAGAATAGTTACATAGCTTTAAACAGGCTTTGTATCAGGAACTTCTTTAGCCAGCAATTGTCTTTATTAGGGTAAAAAGCCATCTTATGCTTGTTTTAATGCAATGAACAGTGACTCCAGAATCCTTTTCCCTTTTGCTTATGATTTTATAGGCTACTGTCACGCTATTTTGTCTTTTTTTCCTAGTATTTAATTCTAATTCTTCCTTGTACATATCTTGCTCCATAATCTGTCCAGTTTTTCTATTTTTCCAGAAGGAGGAGGGAGCTGGAGCATTACATGAATTCATATTCACGTTTTCTCTGTTTTATTCTCTATCCCTTTCTTAATAATTTCATTTTTGTTTGTTTGTTTGTTTGTTTGTTTTGCCTACTTCTGATGATTGAGACCATGTTTTCATAGAAATACCTACCATACTTCCAAGATCTTGTTCCTGGGGGACAAGAGACCATTACTTTATTAGCAAGGTTGCTCATGTGCATCACTAATGAATTAGTGCATCCATCTGCAATGAATTTTTGTCTGCCATTTTGATGTTCAGTCACTTTCTCTAGTAAGGTTTTCTTGCAGTTCTGCTTTCTAGACCTTTGTCTTTACTGCCCTGAATAATTTAGTACCATGAGTAAACTATATCATCTCAGTATTCACTTCTATTTACAGATTATTTCTGTATATATGACAAACTGCATGGAAAGGTGCAGACCTTCATGCAGAAACCCACTTACAGTTTTTCCTCACTGTAAAGACTGATCATTCACTCTGTTTCGTATTCTATTTAATTATATTGCTGAAGTGCATTTTTGAAGAAAGTTGTTTTAATCCATGTGACACACAGAGCAGATATGTTTTGCTATTGCAATTTGTAATCGACAAGGAGATGAAAAATTGGGCCAAACTTTGTCAGCTCATCAGAGAGATTAGATATAATTTTTGGGGGGTTGCAAAAACATTGTTAGAAGTCTCGCTTGCAGAAATAACCTGATAATTAGAGTCTGGAAAAGAGACAGAAGCACCTAAACTAACAGAGAGAAGAGAGACTTTGCCAAGAACATAACGTCTCAGGTCTTTTTAATGAGTGTAGGGAGGTTCACGGAAGGTCATCAAAGTCAACAGTGAAAGAATTGTTTAAAGAATGCTAAGGAGGTCGTAGCAAACGATTCAAAGCCAATGAAAAGGTATGTATGAGGGCTGGCAAAAATGTTTTCAGTGGAGTAAGCAAAGAATAGGGTTATGCTGCTGAAAAATAGATGGCAATATGGTCAAGGAAGTTGTTAAATAGAGATGAAGGACAGGGATTTGAAAGCAACTAGTAAATTTATTAGGGAATAAATGATTAACTGGGAAAGCAATCAACTCTGCAACAAAGTAATTAAACATTCAGAGAAACAACAGGAGTAATGATTCAAAGTATTTGGAATCAATTACATAATTAAACAGACAGTTGATAAAACAATGACAGAATTTAGGAAAATGAGGACTATAGCCTAATGAAATAGCTAGGTCTGAGTGGACAGTTACTTAAACTGGAATCCAGGAAGTGACCTTATCAGGTAAGAGTCACTTAAGAAGAATGTGCAATGAAGCCATAGATCCTATACCCTCAATGCTGCACAGCCCTATAATGGCTAAATCCCAGAAGAGGGCAGTGGTGCTCCATGGAGACTATACAATGATGGTGGTCAAGGGTTTTAATGACTCTGGTTTGGTGCCCTTCATAAACAAGTACCCACTTCCATAGGACTGAAGGGCAGCAGGGCACTGCAGAACTGCAGCTGAACCTTTGCTCTCATTGAGGTGTAAGGCCCTAGTACAGGAGTGAAAATATTTAATCTTCCTGTCCTCCAACATGTCTTGTATTGTTGGGGGGTGGCACTTTCTTTAAATACAATGTGTTGAGCTTCCATACCACATTAGTACTTATCTCATTTCTCCTTGTGCTTGTCTAAAAAGACTTGATAGGAAAAGACTTACATCTTTTGGCCTCCACAGGAGTAATGGTTCATTGAGATTCCTGGGGTCCCATTGTAAGTTACAGCAGCTGTAATTTCAGCCACTTTATGGAGCAGTCCATTTGTGTCTGCTCCAGTTCCTAATGCTACAAGCCAGTCTGTAAAATGATCCTAATCTATTACATTTAAGTCATTTGAGTCATCTTTTTGAAGATTGTTGAGTGCAGAGATACCCATAAGGAAACAATGTAAGTTTTCTATACACCACATATGTTATATGTCTGGTGAAATGTACTGCACACGTTTAAAAAAGTGACAGTATTACAAAACTGACAACTTTTCATGACCTTTTGTAATATAATGTATTTTAAACATATGGCAGGATTCCGTTCTTCTCATGGATGTGGCAAATACAGTATGAATATTTCATGATTTGTATGTGCATGTGAAACAAATTTGTTCAAGAAACAAGAAACTCAACACATTAGCCTTTTACATTTAAAATGGGAAAATAGCTACTGATGAAATATATTACAATGAATATTTATGAAGAAACGGTGAATATTTATTGAGAAGCAGTGATCATCAAGGGGTGAAGCGTTAAAACCAGAGTTATGATATCATGGTTTTCTCTACTTTTTTCTTCTAGGTTTTGCTATTAATTGTAGTGTAGCATGTTTGGTCACCTCTTTTCATCGTTCTTTTGTATTCTTTGTACTATTTATTTATTTGAAACACAAGCTCTTTAAATTTAAAGTGCTGACTTACGTACTTTGATGTTCACATCTATCAGTTATACTCAATTAGAGTTCAGAGTAATTAAAGTAAGATGCTTAAAAGTATTCTGATATGTATCATAGGGGATTCCCTCTATTAGACCTACACTGAAAGAGTAAAACTGTATTCTGTCATCAGTGCAACACAAAACCTCTTTCTTACATTTGGTCTTCCAGCATGTACAGGTTGGCCAATGCCCAATATGTTGTAGCTAGGCTGCTATACTGAAAAGAAGGGAGCATAACACAGATTGGTACATTAAAGAGTACTGCTATCAAAGGTCAAATATGCTTCCAGTAAGTATGCAAATAATTTGTGCCTTTTTAGATTCAAAGCCACATTCATGCTGTAGATATGAAAGGAGGAGTTATTCTGCAGAATTTATGATTTAGAAAATCCCCATAATAGTGCTAGGATGGTTTGTGTTTGGCTTTGTTTCGTTTCTCCAAAGGACAGTTGCTTGTGCCTGATGTTTCTTTTGGATTCTCACAGATACTCTGAGAGGTGATATTGATAAATTGCTTGACTTCTTTTAGAAATCTAAAGCAAAGAAAACATCTGTATTTGTTTTTTCATTGAAAATATAAATGACTGTTTTAGCTGACCAGACTATTTGGGGCTTTGTCTAACAATGTCATGTTAACATCAGTCTTAGAAAGGTGCTCTGCTATGCATCTGTTTCCTGATGCTTGTTAGCTCCACTGGTCAGGAGGTCTTCTGGTCCTCCCCTGACATTGGCAAGGATAGTAGCTAATCCATTTTCTTTGGACGGATGCAATCCTATTGCTCATGAAACAGATAAAAAGGGGCATGTTGAACTGTAAGGGACAGTTTTCTTTAAAATTAAAGAAAAAATGTATAAAAAGTTCAATTTAGGGGTAATTTTAAGAGGACTCCTTTAACTGAATAACCACAGATTTGTACCATGAATTCCATGCTGTGACTTCATAAAGTTTTCCAGAGTAATCTTCTGATACAGATCTGATACAGTTTACATTTTAAACTGAATTCCTTCTTTGAGGACAATGATTGAAGATGACCAACAATAAAGTGACTACGCTATAATTTGCAATTTTATTTTCTAAAGCATGTATCTCAAGACAATCAAGGAAGCATGTGAACTTTAGTTTACTTAAAAGAAAATGAGTGGTCAACAATAGGTTTGTCTTAATTCAGTTATAGTTGTGTTGCTGTCTTAGAACAAGTAATATATCCATAGTTATTGTTATATGTCAAGAGTAACTACAACTTTATAGCTGTCAATGAGTTAAAGTACAGTGTGCCTGCAGAGGACATAGATGCCAAGCTGAGTTTTGCTAACAATGAAGATGGGTGGACAGATGGCTTTAAAAAGACTTACAGTTTTATGAAGAGAAAAAGGCTGGGATAAAGCCCCAATTTATTACATTTATATTGAGAAATATAAACACAGGGATATGCAAATAAATGTGTATGTGAGTGTGTACATATATAAAAATACATAAAGATTAGGATATATGTGTAGTGATGCTGTCTTCCAGTACTCCTAGCAACCATGCTGATGGGACTATGATAGACGAACTGCATGACATTCATTCGTCCCTGCACACCTGTGCTGCAGTTTTGCTGGACTGTGGGAAGCTCTTGAATGCTGCAGCAGTAAATGTTCTCTTTCTCAGTAGAGTCACTGAAGAGTCACTATATGGAGACTGGTTAGAGGTCTGCAGCACATAATATAGGGGAGGGTGAGGGATCTGCATTTATTCAGCTTGGAAAAGAACCAGCTAATGGGAAGGATCTATTTGTTGACTTCAACTAACACCAAAAATCCAGTTGGATATAGAAGCTGTGGCATTTCTGTCTTTAGAGAAATTCAAAACTCAGCTGGATAAGAGTGAAAGTGACCTGACCTCACTGAGATGTTAGCCCTGTTTTGTGGGGGCTTGGTCTTGATGACTTCCAGAGTTGCCTTCAACCCTAGATTATGCTGTGGTTCTGTGGCACTACAATGTAATGTCCCAAGGCAAAAACTTGTTGTTGTTGTTGTTTGTTTGTTTTTCATTTTATTTTATTTTTTATTATATTTTCTCTCTCAGTGCTTGAAAGCATATGGATATAAACACAGGTAGATTGATGTAGATTTATAGAGAGCAAGATATAAAATGTAGAAGTGTAGTGTTCACATTGGGTAGAATTTTCTTTAATAATACAAAAAAAAAGTGTAAAACCAAGTAGCAATTTCAAGGTTTAACAATACATTAACTGTTGATAACAGCAAAAAAAGAACATATATTTTTTTTTAGTCAAGATGTGTAGTTATTGATTCCAGATATTTTTTATTTTTATTTTTTGCACATTCTTAACAGTTAAAAAATTTAAAGTACAAATAACACTTGAAAATCCATGTTCAGCTATAAAACATCAAAAAAGCCCACAAAACCTAGTAGTAATTTCTCTGTGTTTACAAACAAGGAAACTTCGAACACATTACATTCTTCTACTTCTAGTGCCTGTAGTTTGTGAGCTCTTTCAGGAAACACCTGCCTTGTTTGGGAGTTTTAAAATAGAAGACATAAATTGCACTTCTTGAAAACTTTTACTTTTTAAAAATCATTTTACTTGTTTTAACTCCTGTCATGTGAATACATGCTGCCTTTTATCTTGCCAGTTCAGTGCAGG
This sequence comes from Anseranas semipalmata, assembly GCA_013399115.1. Taxonomy (NCBI): domain Eukaryota; kingdom Metazoa; phylum Chordata; class Aves; order Anseriformes; family Anseranatidae; genus Anseranas; species Anseranas semipalmata. Next base: position 88,110 of record VXAA01003138.1, read on the forward strand.
TTTTCAAATGGCAAGATGATCTCTGCTTCTGTAATTAGATGTAAATCGCATTGATAATTCCTTTGGAATTTTTTCTCTACTTGTAATTGCAATATAACTTCAATTAGCTTTCTGCTCTTTGCGACTAGCCTTTCACTTCAGCTTCTGTTTAACAATGACAATCTTGTATTTTTGCAAGTTTAATCATTGTTCCATTACTATTTTAGTTACTGTACTGCAGTGAGAATGTGCTGGGGACAGTACATGCATTCTGTTACATGGAGCAGATCTTGTAATAAAGGTTCTCGGTGACTATCAACATTTGAATGTATTAGCAAACATTTTCTATAGAGAATATTTGCAAATCCTGGTTATTTTTTTATGCAAACTTGAAAATTGCACATTCTGAATGAAATATGTTGATATATGCATGAAGATCTCAGGAAAGTAGATAAAGAATTTTTTTGTAGATTTTGTACAGATTTTGTAAAAGCATGTGCTTGTCTGAGAGGCATGTGAAAATCACAATCTGCCAGAAACAACAGACAAGAAAGTAATACTTGCAAGGTAGTCACAGAACTCTTATTAACAACGATACGGTAAGCAAATGTATAACATAACCATGGCATGAAGGACAAAGATAAATGCCCCGACGTGGGCATTTGCTCACCCACAAAGCATCATAGGGACTAAGAAGTAATAGAAAAGGAAATTTTTTATTTAAATATTTCAGGTAAAACTCGAGAATTGCTGCTGAGAGCTTGTTTAGTTCACCACAAGAAGTTAAAAGGAGCAGAGTTTTCATTTCCTTGATAGTAGAATGGAAAGATGTAAACAGGGAAGAGTTTTAAGAAGGTTTCACATGTAACACCCAGTGCTTTCCATTCTGAAAATACTTGTAAACTTGATTAATTTTGTGGCTGTAAATATCTTTGTTAGTAAATAAGTTGAGAATGAGCAAATTTGACATATCGTAGAGTGACATCCATATGCAGTTCCATAGTTAATTCTGCAGTTATCTTCTCTGCTTAAGTTTGCCCCTTACTTTTGATCAGGCTTTGTGTGTGTGTGTGCTTTGAAGTGTGATTAAAAAATTATTGCATTTCAGTGTGTTTGTTACGTGAACTATTTGTCTTAATCTACTTTGAACATAAAACTAGCTTCTTAAAAAATCCTTAATATTGACTAATTCTATCACTATTTTTTAAGCTGTGGTGTTTAACAAGTCCAAAGTAAATCCATAAGTTGCCTGAAAAAAGATTAGGAAATGATTTTTTCATCTCAGTTGGGTGCCTCACTTTCAGCACCTGGCTTTTAGAATGCGATAAACTGGGAAGGAAGATACCTGAGGGAAGCTGAATTTAAACTCTGTGAAGAGAGAATAAGAAACAGAAACTATAAAATAGATTATTTCTTTCCCAATGACTGGACATTTTTCTCTAAAATAATTCTAATTCTAAATGCTTTCAATAGAATAGTAAATAAAATAATTAAGAAAACAAAACAGCTGACACAAATTGCATTCAATTACTTTCACAGGGAGACATTCTTGGCAAAGTACTCAGGAAAGTTGTATTTGGGGAAGCAATTCGGGAAAAATCGTCCTATCCTGCTTAGACCTCTGAGATGATCTTTCTTGGTCTGAATGCCTAAGTGCTTATCACATCTGGGAGTCAGTTAGGGCACATCGCAGTACCTAAGTCAGCATAGGAGCCTAGTCTTTTTGGTGAAGTCTGAGTCAACAGAAGGGAGATCCATGCAGACCCTGCAGAGCAGCCAAGAGAGTACAGCACCCTTCCTGCCAGCCAGGGACAATTCTGGATCATTCCTAGCCCAAAGTGTTTAAATGTCAAGGGAGTATGGGAGCCACGCTGGGAGGTGTTATTGCAGGTCAGCACGATCTCTACTATCATGGTGACAGTACCTGAGATCAAGCTGGTAAAGCCAAAAAGAAGCTGACTTTGCAGTCCCAGGTATCACAATGCTATGACTTTTGATAGAACAAAGGCAGAACAACTATTTCTTATTCATATACATAAGCAGTGTCCTGATCATGAATGAGTAGAGAGAAGCTGGTTAACTGCATATGCATACCTCAGCTTACTTTAGACATCCTTTTCAGTGCAAACTTCCAAGTTCGGCATTACTTCTTTCTCATTGCAGGTTACCAGTGTTCAGGGAATTGCGTTGGGTTATGAACAGCCCTTTTATAATCTGTTTTCCGAATGTGCATGGGACTTAATCTATGCAACCATTTTGATGGATCTTTGAAAAGTGAATTTAACTCATTATATCATAAATCCATTAAATACAAGGAACAATCATAAGACTAAAACATAAATTTCTAAAGCAAGTTTCAATTTTGTGTGTGCAATGCCCACACGTTTTTAAGAATATAAAAGTATGAATAGTTTAGGTATGTAAACATGGGAAATATAGGAAAAGAAGAATCTTGCCTGTTTGGTGGCAAGAAGACAAAGAATTAATTCAGCCATATCATCTAACTGTACCTTTACATTCACTGTTGTATTTTTCCGTGCTTGGACATATGGTAATGCTTCTGAAGGGTTATAATTAGGAAAGAAAGGTCTGCAAAGACTTTTCTCAGTGAGCTAGACTAAAGATTAAATTAAAGCAGAGTGTATACCTGAGGAGCTTCAGGCATTTCTATCTCTAAACACCATATATAATGCAGATTGTGGGCAGAATAAATGAAATGCAACTGTTCTTCAGTACTTTATTTTATTTAAACAATATATATACTTAAAAAAAAATACTGAGATTTTAAATAACAACTTCAAAAGAACATTGCTTTTATTGACATGTTTTGCCAATATTTGTCCTTCTGATAAGGTTAAAATTTACTCAGACTGAGTGTGAGTTACTTATCCTTAGGAATAATGGGGTCATTGTATGTTTCTTGCTTCACTTATCATGAAAAAAATACTCATACTTTGTCTAACTCCCTTTCTCAGAGACCATCCTGCAAATGTATTTATCTTGTTTTAAAGATCCAATAATTTTAAAGTGTCTGAACAATGAAATATTGTTTTGTGAATCAAAAGTATCCTACTGTCTTCAAAAAGCACTAGACAGTTATAACACATAAGGGCAGTCCATAATCAGTAAAACTCGGTCCCCAGAAGCAAATACAATATCAGACCACTGTGGTGGAACTTTGAACCTCCAGAGAATGACTGAAAATCTTGGCAGGTGTCATTTACCATGCTATTCACCTTGAATTTTCCCTGGCTAGACATGTGGTTACATTACTAACAAATTTCAGACTGCCAGGGCAGATAAATGTTCTGTCTCTACAGTTCACTCAGCACATACATCCAAATTTATATTTGCCCCCTTGGGCGAAAGTCAGTACTATCATCCATCTGTCCTGTATTTTCTCCTTGACCTCTTCATGCTCACTTCCTGGTTCAATGGGATAGTTTAACTACCTGTGCAATTTTCTTTTATCAGTCTTAGAAATCTTACGTGCAGTTTCCCCATTCAGAAATGCAAAAAACTGCAATCAGACCTACTAAATGATAAATTATTCAGCAGTTAATGGCATGTCCCACATGAAGCAGAAGGGGCTATAGTTTTTAAGTTATATTATATGCCTTAATTCAAAAAGTATATAGCTTTATACAACATACATAAAAATAAAATATATAGTTACACATAGTTTTGTTCTTAAAGCTAAATGCTAGCATTTGAAAAAAAAAAAAGAAAAAAGAAAAAAGCAAACAAAACAGCTAACAGAGATGGTGGACTGCTTTTTGTTAAAGTTACACTAGTTATACGTGTTCTTTTACTTACAATAAAGCAATTTTCTTTTTTGAAGACCACAGCATAAAGAGCTATTGCTCATGTGAGACCTGCCCTTATTTCCATGTGGGGTGCAGGACTTCAGTGGATCTGTTATGATTGCCACTTCCTATTGAAATGTCATGACGAACTTGGAGAGATACCATCCAGGATGCAGGTGTTCAGGTCAAACAAGAGAGGAGGAAGTTCAAAGGCATTCCCTCCCACAATTCCCAGTACCGTAATGCCAGCACACTGTGTCACAGGAAGTCTCTGAAACACCCATTCTAAGGTGTACTCACTCAATGAAACATATTTTATTGCAGATAAAGTCAAAAAAAAAAAAAAAAAGAATGAATAGTAGTCATCGGTCACTGAAAGAAACCAGCTTGTTCAGATCTACTGGGGAGGCATGCTTAGTTATACAAGAACCTTATACTTTATCTTGTATAAGATAGACGTTTGCTTCAACAGCCTATCCAGATTTTCCCTGTAAATTTCAATAAAAGGTGCTGTTCAATAAGCATGTCATCCTGGCTTTTTTTCTGATTGCATACAATAGCTGGAAAAGTCTTGAAACAGTGTATGTTGCTAAAATTCTTTAAGCTGTCCTTGGGGGAAGAGGGTTGGAATTAACTCTTCCCCCCTCTTCTCCTTGGAGACACACATAACTTGTGTGAGTTTAATGAAATTTGCTAAGATTTCTGTATATGTCATTAAGCAAGCCTGTGAAACAATTACCATGTTGTTCTTCAATAGTGTGCAGCCATCAGTCATAACCAAATGAGCAGGCAGCTTCTCTACTCACATCAGCAGCTGATCTATGTAAAGAAGGCATGCTTTATAGAGTGCCATTTGGATTGCAGTGTAATAGAGATGTAATGCATATGTCAAGTTATTGAGATGTCAGTTTAAATAGAAGCCATTATGTCATCCAGTAATAATTGCTATTTAGGCCGTAGGCACTGATGCTAATATTAGCATGTGAGTAGTAAGTACATATAGTATGAAAACAGAAAGCATTAAAAGTAACAATAAAATGAAGTACATGCGATAAATGGTTCACTTTTAAGTAAATCATCCTTTATAGACAGAGGGAAGGAGATGCCTACCTTGCACAATAAAATTCATTTCCAGCCTCCACACACACACTTTTTTGTACTACAGCGAACCAAGATAGCAAGAAAAAATCAGATTAAAACTTTAAATCTTGCAGTACAGAGGCAAAATCATTGCACTTTACTAAAGCTCTGTGGCTGGTTTGCTTTTTTTAAGGTAGGTTTTTTGTGTGCGCATTATAATCAGTTCTGCGATTGTGCATTTTATGTTCAATTTCCAGAGCAGCATCTTAATGACCATTGCCCAGAATTGTTGGCTTTCCTTAAATGTTCCCTAGAGTAATGTTTCACATATAAGCATCATTTTAAATGTAGCCTTCTGTAGCACTTTTCTTGTGATCCTCAACCTCTGCAAAGGGGTTATGTTTTAAAAACGCGGCAAATGCTGGCCACCTGTTAAGAGCTAATGATGCTGAAAGAAAGCCCGTTATGTCAGGACATTTTCTTGGGGAAGGTGATAAAAAAGACAGAGATTTTTCAAGCTGGAAGAGCATTAACTTCAACCTGTTTTGGACTCTACCCTTATAAAAGCTGCTTCAAAGATAGGCATAATCGTGTTGAAAGAATTGGGTGAAAATAAGAACAGGGAGATTTTGGCATGATAATTGGAAACGTGCTATTTTGTGTGCAAGTTTTAAACTCCTCTCTGGAAAGGAGATTTATTTAATCTTTCTTTTCCTCTAGAGAGAACTGGATAATAAAAAGATCTATAGACAGATTAAGATTAATCTGTCAGTAAATTCAATAATAGTGGGACTGTCTTTTCTGGTACTCTGGGCGTACAACATTGTCCTGCAAAACAGAATGGACAGTTTCCAAATCCATTTGAAAATGGTACTATTCTGGAGACAGGGATATCTTCAAATGAACAGACAAGAAAAACAGATTTACATTTGCACAATTAAATAAAATGTGGTAAACATAAAGAAGGATGAAAATAAAGGTGAAAAATCACTCCCATTTTCCTCTGTCTCCCCCTTCAAGATTAAACTGTTTTGCAGAGTATCAAAGCGGTATTTAGATAACATCTGTCTAGGACAAAGTGCTATAAACTTCATAAAAATATAGGACGAGATTCTTGGATGCATTTAAACTTAAGTATGGAATCAGCAGATTTTAAGAGGAAAAAAAGGGGCATGGGTAGGTAGAATTACATGTTGCTGAAGAAACTGGAGCCATAGTATCATAACTTTGGCTTCAAAATGCATTTTTTCCTTGTGTCCAGATGCCACTAACAAAATGGATAGTTTGGATCCACAAAGAGAAGAAAGGGTGTATTTGTACCAGCATGTGTTTAACATTCTTATTTTTGCTTGGCACTTAGGAGAACCAGTGCTTCTCATGGGATTCAAAGTTCAAAATTAGGTGTCATTTTTGTAATTATATGCAGATGCATAAGCAGGCTCACAGCAAGCGAATGAAGGACTCTTTTACATAATAGTGTGCACTTGTCTGTATTTCTTACTAATCAGTTACAGGGATTGCCATTGTTTTAAGCAGAGGTAGAAATTACAATGTCAAAGAATGTCTTGGCTAGTAACTCTTCACAAACTTTTTTTTTTTTTTTCATATTAACTGGCTAAATAATATCCATGTATGTAAAGGATTCCTTTTATTTCTTGCAGAATTTGAATCTGGATGTAGGATGCCTCATTCTTTCACGTTTATTCATAATGACTTATACTTTCTTCCATGACAGTCCAAGTGATGCTAGGAATGTACTGAGGCCAATTACATTGTTTCAGAAATGCTTCTCCTCAAATATAATGAAAACTTCAGAATAGACATGGATATGCAGCAAATTTTACATAAATAAAATTAATTTATAAAATAAAGCTGGTGCAAAAAGCTTTCATTTCTTCAGTGACTTTCATTATCGTAGAGCTTGAAAGAGTCTTCCAGCTACATTTTTATTTTGCTAATATTGTGTTCAGTTTCAAACACTGAAAACAAAGAAAATACATGTTGTATTAGTACAATGTGTAGAAATCCCATCCTTTGATGCCATTAAAGTTCTGCAACTGCTTTCAATGGAAACAAAATCATAACCATAATTACTTGGTTTTAAAAATAACGGTAGCATTGTAAAATGACTTCCTCATCTTAACTCTTAATAAAACAGAGGCAAAGCTATATTATTAGAGTAATAGCAATTAGCATAACAGGATTACTGTTTTTAGTGGAAAATGTGGTACTTAAACATTCAGTTGTTGCTTGACTGCAGTAGTGTTCATTATGCCTAAAAATTAATCATTAAATTAGAATTTATGAAAAAGTTTATGTTGGAATATTTTGAAAAAATAAATGGTAAAAATATGTTAAAAAAAAAAAGTGACATTTTTATAAGCTTAAGATGCTTTGTAAGTAAATTACTTCTTCAACAGTCTATAAAATATTTCAATGAATCATTTGCTAATACCCCTCTTATTTTTCAGCTGGCCTCATTTATCAATTGCTTTTCAAGAAGATATTTTAAACACCTGATTTCACTAAAATTTTATCTAATTTCTGTGGATAGGAACAGTGTGTGTTTGAAAGGCTCTGTACCCTCAACATGTGAACTCAGGTGTTCAGCCTTCTCTTGTATCACCATTGGCAGAGGAAGAGAGGAGGCCACATTCCTGTTCTCTGCTTTGGGTGCCAGCAGAATTGGCAGAGGGAACGCCAAGTCCCATCTGGGCAAAAAAAAAAAAAATCAAATGAGGTGACCTTTAACAACAGCACATTTTGTCAAAAGGTGTTTAAAAAGATTGCTATACATATATATGTGACACAAATACAATATACAGCGCAATATGTGTATGTAACAAAAAAAACTAACTTTTCTGCTAAAATGCCTATTTAATGCAGAATACCTAAATTTATAGCCCTCAGTTTTGTCTATGAGGACGGAATCCTCCATTAACTGCTGAATTCTTACATAAGCAGTGTATGAAATTCTCCACTATAGTGGAAACTATTCTGCCTATTAAGTTGAAGTAGTGATTTAATTAATATAAATCTCTGTAAGAACATCAGGAATAACTCTAAATGAATGGGAAATTTTTGCCTCAGTCCAGCAAATGAAAGCTGATTGGGTTAAATATTATTTTAAAATCAATGGAAGATAGCAAGCAATTATTTGATTCTAAGTTCTAGACTTATCAAGATACTTCAGAGTCAAAACTTCACTTGAATAGAATTTTTAGTCAAGTAAAATTTACAAATATAACCATAAAGAGGTGATTTCCAAAAATCCTCCTCCAAGTTGCATACCTATATAAGCTTAGATATTTGCTGTAAGGCTAGTGTTTTCCATAAGAGGAAGGAATTTAATATGCTGTTCACAGCCTGCCTAGTAGCTTTTAAATGCCACCTCTGATGCAGGCTGCTGGCAATTGGGAACTTTATTCTAAACGCATGCAGTTGTCTCCTTTCACTGGTTGAGAAACTAGGCCTGATGGTCCATGGACCAGGTGTTCAAGTTTAAGCCACTTTTGTCTTTCAAGGCTTAATACCTAACTTGCTAGGTAAATCCAGGAATATGTGCTGGGCTCTAGTACTGGCCTTTCATTCCATTTTTATCACATGCATATGCTAATGACTGAAAATTGCAGTAGAAAATAATCTATAGCCATAGTAACAGTTTCATAATTTCAAACATCTTGCATAAACAACCATCTCCCATATCTGCTTAGCCTCATTTTGTGCAAAAACAAAATTTAAAGAAGGAGATAACAAAGGAATGCACATTATATTGCAGACATAATAAATCAGATCCACATTACTGTTGGGAAGTAGTATTTCATGGGAACAGTAGCATAGAGACCTACAGTAAAGTTCAGACTTGTAACTCTTTTCTCTTGTTATTCTTTTCTATATAACAAAACAGGTGTCACTGACATTTGGAGACAATATTCATGCCTGAACAGCTACTTTCTAAATGCATTTAAACAAAAGACAAAAGCAGTCATTACTCTGGAGTTTCTTTTTTTTCTTTTTTTTCTTTTTTTTTATAGATTCATACCTTCTGGGGACAAGAGATAAATGAAGGTAAGATGAAACCTTTAGATGCTGTCTGCATCACTGTTGACACTCTTTCTTGAGGGCTGACAGCTGCTAATGAATTCATTTTAAACATGACACACAAGAAGAACAAAAATGCTTTTTTTGGTTCTGCGTCCTCTTTGAAGAAGAATAAAAATAGCAACTAGTATTGATCATAACAGGAAAGCTAATCTATGCTAATCTGTGATCAAATAGAAACAATGACCAGATTCATGAAGAAGTCTTCACATTTTCCCCAAAAATGAAATAAAATTGACTTTTTAGTTGAATTCCGGCATTTTAGCTGTTCATACAGAAGTGCTATAGCTATTATCATGCCAGAAATACTGCCAGAACTTCAAATTCAATGAACCAGTTGACCATAATGCAGGTAGCTAATGTCTTCTGTTCACCTGACAAAGGTACTTTCATTCAGTTTTATCCCCTGTCATTAAACTTTTGGCATGCTTTTTATATTGATAATGATGAAATTTCTCTTATCACTATTTTGATATTGAGAGTTTTACCACTGATTTAAGGAAGAAAAAAAAAAAAAAAGCTTTTACTTTGTCACAGAATTTGAATTCTTTATTGAAAACACAATAGTCCACACCATGGCTAGCCTGGATTGTCATTTAAATTCTTTCACATTCAGAATTTCACATAAGAAGTAGCTCACTCTTATCATGTGTCTTAGTACAGTTTGTACCTGTCAGTTGAGCGTGGTTGTTACCATGAATCTAAGGCCCTACTGTGGCCCACTGATTTGTGTTTGTTGACAACACCTGGTATGCTTAACTATCCACTGCTCTTTACTGTGATCACATGCCCTTCAGCTAGTTGTATTCATGACAAGAATTGCTTATGGTTTTTGACTGCATTAGCACAACATGCCTAATGGCCAATACTGATTCTAGTCTTGTGCTCCTAGCTCTTTTCAGAATACATGCAGAATATGTAAATATTTCACCTAGTCAAAGAATATGGAAATAGTGGAGGATGATTGTCATCTTTTCTGTCTACAAAGAAAACTAAATTGATCTGCATTATTTTTCATCAGTTGAAAAAATGTTTTTTAAAGCTGAATATATGTAAATGTGTAAGACAATAATTAACATATACTACTTTTATGCATTACCAAATGAAATCAGGCACAAAGCTTCTTGTATATGATTTGCATACATAAAGATGAATGGAGCCTAACAAAGACCACATATATCAGTTGTCCTCTGGAAAAGATCCTTGAACATTAGAGGCAAGATTGGAGACTAAGGTAAGTGCGACATAAGGAATAAATCTGTGCCTTACCTGCAGAATGAATTCAAGAGAACACAATGATGCCATGTCAACATTAATGTACTTTGGAGGGTGGGGCAAACTTTGTAAAAACACCACATGACAGCATAGTAGCTCTTGTAAGGAGGAGCAAATTCAATGCTGATGTCCATCACTAACACTTCAATGTTTTCATTCAAGCCCAGAGAATAATTTATTTAAAGAGATGTCAGAAAATAGACATGCAAAGAGGGTGTAATATATTCTTCTGAAGGTGTAATGTACTCTGCTAGGGAATGTGTCTGCTGCAGGCAAAACAGTCTTCAGATAAAGCTGCTCTAAGATATGTTGCAAAGACATATTACGTTATAGCTGGAACTCAAACCTAGGTAAGCACAGAAGAACACTTTATCTTTAGAAAATCTACACAGGTACAAAAAAAATTATTAAACAAATGAGGGAAATACATGGGATAAATATTCTTTGCCTTTCCACTGTTAACTTATCCATTGGTTAGGCAGAATACAATTTAATTTACATATTGTTAAATCAAAAAAAATCAGCTTGTAAACTTCAGACTGTTGTAACTATATATAAGTCTTCAAGTCTTAATGGTAATTTCCGTGTACTCTAAATTCCTAGACTGAAAGAATCAGCCTTGAGTCTTTTAAAATAATCCTGACCAGTGCAGACAAACCAAAGAGGTATAAATTTGAATTATGGCAGTAAAAGAGATACTAACGTGTTAGGTTAACAATGTTTCAGTTTAGGAACTTTCATAGTAGGGAACTTAGGCAACCTAATAAAATGATAAAATTGTCTAAAATAGATACTGATAAAATTGGGATTTATCATAGGTATAGGCTTGTCTTGCATACTAATCTCTTTAACATGGGCTCATATACTCTGTACAGACACACTGTTATGCTGTATTTCCTAAAAATGCATATGTATATATAACTGTACTTAATTAAGACATTAGTATAGAAAAAAATCAGTTGAGTGTAATCCCAGATAGTTTTAAAATATATTTGTTTTGAAGGCATGATCCTATATTCCTTGTCCTTCCCTTTCAAGTGAGACTGAATTTGAGGCATAAAAATATAGAGGATCAAAGCCTTGCCTTTCCATGTTAGTTTTCCTGTCATACTCCCCTCATATGTATGTATATGTATATGTATTTAAATTTCACTTGCTATTCTTTGCTTTTTAGTGAAATTCAGGAAGAAATGAATCAGATAGCAGTCTGAGTAGAATTAATTTTGCCAGCAGAAATTTCTCACAATTTATTTAAATGTCTGTTGCTTTTTTTTTTTTTTTTTTTTTTTTTTCCCTACAACGTAAATGCACTCAGCAAAGCACAGAACAGGGTTTGCAGGTTCCTACCCTTTTCTGAAACAAACTTTGTTTGTGGGCGGCTTGAATCCATTTTTTGTGGACTCTGTATTACAAACCCTCCCACTTTCTGATACTCTGATATTGACATAGCAGATGCTGCTATAAAGTTGATTTGCAAAGGTGCCACTTAGCACAGAAATGTTTTATAAGGATATTTTTCCCCCAGGGCTGCCCTTTGTAGAAAGCAGTTTCTATGTGCAGATACTGATTTTTACAAGACTATTATTTCCTTACTCTCAGCTCTGATCCACATCTAGTCTGCCTGTAATTTTTTGCCATCATTGGAAGGTAGCTGCAATTTTTTTTAAGCAACACATTTGATGTAAAAAGCTGTGTGCTGGACTTGCACATTTGAAGGAGATTATTTTGTGCCCTTTTTTTATTGCCAACAGAGATTTGAAGCAATAGCAGCCATTGTTAAAAAGAATGGAACATAAAATAAACTTTTATTGCTCTAGAAACAGTCTGTGTTTCTTACCTTTCCATAGTGATACATGAGACTTCTGCATGCTTGGAAACAGATATCTTATAAAACATTTATTTTTTTTGCAAACCTCAGGCAAGTATATGCTCTTTTAGGCTTATATTTGCAAGGAAGTATCATATACAGTTTAAAAACAAAGCGGTTAAACAAAATTTAACTATGTAAACTAGCAGCACCATCCTTTGCAAAACAGCTATACTCTTGTCAGCTGGGGTAAAATTTACTGCTAGAGAAAAGTGTCAGGAATCACATGTATAGCTGTTAAGGTTCACATAAATGAGATCACACCTTCTGATCTCTTCCTATTGATAGTGCCAGTGCTTAACACATTGCTCAGAAGTTGTGACAGGACACGGAATAAGTTTTAAAGTCACACGAGCAATACTATATTTTCTCACTTTCTGGGAAATAAAAATAAAAATAAAAAGACATAGATTACTCTTAGGCAGAGCTGTGCTGTGTGTAGGAGAAATATTACTCCAGGAAAGGAAGTAAATATATTTTGGCTCAGGAGAGACAGAATCTTAGCCCTACCTTTGCATGCTTTGGGAATGTGCCTGTTACTGCTGTGTAGATATGATGAAGCCAAATTCCTCCTAAATTCTGGTCCCAAGCATACGGTTAAAGCATTGAGTATATATTCATCTTCTTTCCTGCATTATGTTCTCCAAAACCTAGGGCCTGAAATGATAGAGCTGTCTAATACCAGCCAAGCAATGTCAAGCATGCCCTTTTTGCTCTCTGCAAACTTCTTACCTTCGTTGTCTGCCACTGTTACTTCTGGCACTTTTTCTTCTTTATGTATTTGGATTCAGATTTGGGGAAGAGTATTGCTTTAGCTGTGATGCCTATTGTTCATGGTGATAAAGAGATCCAAAGTGGTTTTTCTTTTCTTTTCTTTTCTTCTCTTTTCTTTTCTTTTCTTTTCTTCTCTTTTCTTTTCTTTTCTTTTCTTCTCTTTTCTTTTCTTTTCTTTTCTTCTCTTTTCTTTTCTTTTCTTTTCTTCTCTTTTCTTTTCTTTTCTTTTCTTCTCTTTTCTTTTCTTTTCTTTTCTTCTCTTTTCTTTTCTTTTCTTTTCTTCTCTTTTCTTTTCTTTTCTTTTCTTCTCTTTTCTTTTCTTTTCTTTTCTTCTCTTTTCTTTTCTTTTCTTTTCTTTCCCCTTCCCTCTTCTCTTCTCTTCTCTTCTCTCCCTTTCCCTTTCCCTTTCCCTTTTCTCCTTTTCATCAGCCAGTACTGTAGGACTGCTAGGACAAGTTTAGTTACATGATCAGGCAAAGGAGCATATCATCCATAAAGCAAGCTGGTGTTTAAGAGTCTTTCCTTGAACTTCTGCAACTGCTCTAAGTTAACCTCCAGCTAGCTTGTGCCTGCTATTTCCACACCTTTGCCAGCTGGGAACACAGGATGCACTGCATGGTACCAGGGCTTCAGATACCACAGCACACCCTACATGGTACCTGGCACAAAGCACAAGAGAACACATCCCTGATGGACCCCATTTTTCTCCTACTTCTCTCCCATCGCTATTTATTCCATCTATCTTCTAACCATACAATGCAGGCTCAGCTTCTGGGTGGCTACTCTCTGCATTCTCTTTGATCTACCAGACTATATTTTTATTTCCTTTTTTGGTGCTTAATAAAAGGCAGAAGCTTACTTTTTACTAGAGAGAAACTGGAGGAGGGAAATGTGTCAGAAAATATCTGTATGGCATCGGTCCATTCCTCATTATAAATAGCACACATCCTTAGTGAAATAATGCATTTACACCCTCAGAAGGAAATCTGATCACTCATGGATTAAAAAGGAGACATCTCCTCACCTTCTCAGAACGTGGCTGATGGAAAAAAATAAAAGTTTTGTGGGTGGAGATAAAAGTTCACTCTTAGGTTAGAATCCAAATGCAGTGTAAGATCCTGAACTACATTTTGCATTTATCTTTTTTATAGCTGAGACTGTATTCCTGCTGCCTGTATAAATCTTTAATCATGAAGACTGTAATTTCCTCTTCCACACAGATCTTGTCATTAGTTGTTTTTACTCCTGTGACTTGTGTGTTTAACATTGCATTTTTGTAGAGCAGTGAGACTTACAGGAATCTCATTTAAACTGAGATAGCAGTCAGGAACTGTTCTAGTTAAATTAGTCCAAATATGTCGGTATAAAGCATGGATGAAGAAAGCCTCAAGGTTTTAATGTTGAAAATGCATCTTCAGTAGCATTATCAAATATGAAATAAGATAGGTGACACTAAAAAGAAGAGGGCCTTGTGCTTATAATGGGGTTACAATTTAGATTTTCAGAATAGTTTACATAGTTTTAATGTGAGATCATTTCCACCAGAGAAAGACAAATTGCAAAAGGTCAGTGAGATAGCTCTGTGCCTACAGGGATGATTGCTGCTGTTAGACTGTTTAATCTTGTCTAGTTTTTGTATGTGATTTCTTTATGTTTTATTGTTAGAGAAAGTCTATGTACACTACGTAACTTTCTTGGTACAGTCATTCAAATGCGATTCTCATAGTTTCACTAGATTAATTTTGTTCTCCTCTCATACGCGTCTGGTGTTGGGTGAATGGCCAAGACAAGTTCAGGTCCTTTTGCAAAGTTATTTCAGACTATGTGACCTTGGGCATTTATGTTACTGTTTAAGAGCAGAAAAAGAAGATACTGGTGTTTCATGCTTCCCTGCAGAGGTTATCAGTGCTCAGTCTTAATAGACTTGCAAACCTTTCCCTCAGCAGAATGGAGGACAAACTCAGCCTTCATTTCCTAAGGAAGGAGTAGGAGATTCACCATCTTTCACTTACATACAGCAAGCAGACCCAATTTGTAGGTAAAGATCCTGCAAAAATAAGCTGTAAAACTCTAACAGAGTGTTATCTGGTGCATTCTACAGCATAAATTTGTGTAAATCTGAGCTAATACTCCTACAGTCCCATTAAAGTCAAAGAAGAGATACACAACAGACAGATCTTGGTTCCTCTGGCCTCTTGTGGACATTTATCTTGGGATTAGATGAGCTACCCTTTGGAGGTACGCATTTATCTCCACTGACTGTGAAAAGGACCTAGGATGCCAAGTTCACACACACTTCAGCATTTTATTTTTAGGTACCAAAATACAATGCGTGAGTTTCTTCCACTGTCTCTACTGCTGGCATGGAACTGTTGGTTCTTTATTGCTTCTTCATCATTCTTCAAATATTTGTCATTTTTACATTGTTATTATAACCTTTTCTTTCACTAACTAACATACAGAATTCTCCAGTAATGACCTGAATCTACAAGGAGACATGATAATAATTGAATTTACTGCAACATTTCAGTGGAATATTGTCGTTAAAAATATCACCTGGTTAACAGGTTTTACTCAATGCTTATGCTGCTAATTTCAGTAGTCAGCAAAGGATATCTGTGTTCAAACCATGCCGGAAACACTCTCTTGACCTGCTTGTCATTGGAATTCAACTGAAATTACAGACCACCAATTAAAACATCATTTGGCTGCACTGGTTTATTTTGCTTTGTGGTTGTGTGTGTGCATGTGTGTGCACGTGTATGTTTTTGCACCCAGCCACAGTCTTTAACACATGTGGTTTTGTAATTGTGATACACTGGGAAAGTTCAGAGTGCTCATTGGCCTTTTAGCTTCTATTTTCACCTGTGTGCTCCTGTGTCTAGTATTAACAAATTAGACTGTGAGTCACACCAAATAGCTGGCTGGAAATTTGCACTTGCATTTTCCTTGAATTTGCACCATGTATGTCAAATCTTTTCTTCAACTGCTAAGACCCAGCAACAAAATATCACACGAGAAATAAAGAACCGCCAACAGTTGCCCTCTTAAACTGGCACTTATTTTTTAACCATATTTCTTTCCCGTCCATGTGAATTATGAGCTCCTTAGAGCAGAATCTCATGATGTGTTTGTGTACTGGCTAGCATATTGAAGGCCTGCTTTTCATAAGAACCTTTAAACATTAGCCTAATGCCAGTAATAAATAATATTAACTACTTTCCATATTTAGTAGATTATCCATGATTAACCAATGGATGTTTATTCGTCTAGTTTAACAAACAGAAATAGAAGAGCACCAATGAGTCATGGGTCAGCAGATGTATGTGGAATGTGTGAGACTGGAGATTAGATGTATGCTTCAAACCAGACAGAAGATGTGAGTTGTGTGCACTTGCACAGAATATTCTAAATATCTTTTTCTTTCTTTCTTTTCCTAATCAGTTATGGGATGCCTTCATGTGTATGTTTCTTTGTCATTCATTAATTTTAGTAGTGACTATGTTAATAACATTACAATTTAGCCCGTGCTCAGGTGACTGCCTCCACCTACTTCTCTTCCTTATTAATGTGAAATAACAATTCCAAGAAAACTGAGTTGTTATTTTGTTTCAATGTTCCAGAGTATGGAAATCTTAAAGCCCAGTCACAGAGACATCATAAACCCTGTTTTGAAACAATAAGGTTTATATTGGATAAAACAAGTACATGCAGAATTTTATCCCACAGTAGATAAAGTCTCTGGAAAATTCATTTATCCGAACTATCTCCTTTTGACCCAGCTTACCCTAGATCTTAATAAAATCAGTTTGCACCACATATGGACTGACAAATTTCCTAGTCTCTAGATGTTTTGTAGTAAAATTCAGTTTTCCACCAACAAACTGTTAGAGTGTCCACCTGCTTTTCTGTGAAAGTTGCCTTTGCTGAAGACTATTCACAACCCTGCTTCCCAGTGTTTGGTTTAACACTCTATTCTGAACTGATTTTGCATAGCAGTGTAATTTGGAGATTTTTGATCTGTAAATAAGCAGTAAAACTGCATATATTTTAATTCAAAATTAATTTTTTGTTCCTATTTTTTCACAAATTTTATTACCGTCTTTGTCATGATTACTGTTATTATTAGTAATAGTTTGGTTATATTAAATAGTACTGCATTTTGTCAAAGAGAATTAATGAAACCTTGCAGAAACTAAATCAACACCAACTTTGCAAGATGTTGTAAACAGGATATTTATACCCAATGCAGATGTGTTTTTAAATGCCAAGGATCATGATCCCACTTAGTTATTGAACCTATGTTGTACATACTCTGGATGACCTTCACACAGGTCAAAATTATTATGTCTTCATTACTCACACAAATCTTTGCTCTCAATTTTGAATATACAAAGGGCAGACCCATCCTAGGAAGGATAGGAGTGTGGGAGGATGTACTTTCTCTTGTTCTCCAGTATGAAAGTATCTAGAAAAAACCTTTTCATAGAGGTATAGGTGAAAATGGAAAATTTTCCATCTAAATTGAAGTTTTAAAAAGAAAATTTTGTCACAACAGCATTGGGTATTCATAAAGGAAACTGTGCAAAAGCAGGATGCTAAAAAGATAGAGATCTTATGACGTAGAAATTTGCATTCCGCATATGCAGTACAGGAAGACCAATTTCTGTTAGTTTGTGTATCTCATTCTGTAAACATATTTCATCCAAAGGCAAAAACTATATCCACCGTAAAACCCTAAAATACTTTTTACTGGTAATTTACAGCTTCCATTACTTCCTTCCAGCTTTGACAGTGCTAGTAGTCACTAATTTTATACAATACATACATAAATGTCCCATCAAGATGTAATTTTAGAAATGGGTCATATTTGGAAATTAAATTATTTTAACTTTCATTGTTAAGTATTATTTAAGAAACCAGAGCAAGGAAAATAAGTCTGGTCCAAAACTTCAAAGTATTTCATGCCTGCTCTCCCAGTGAACTATATTCTTTGTTAATGTAAATCAGTTCAGTTTTGTTTGAGTCTGTTAAAATGTGGAAACTGAAATTCTAATCTTAATTGCCTTTCTGGTGCTGCTTTTCAGATAAAACTAATTTATCCTCCCTTTTTGGAACCGCATTGTGAGAGAGAAGGTATGACAGCTGAAAATGGGCTGGAGCAGACTTTGGGAGTTCCTTTTCCTGCTTTGCCATGAGTCTGAATGAAAAAAAAAAAAAAAAACCTAGACAGTTTTTAACTCATAAATTAAAAATGCTTTCTCACCTGACAGTTTTAGTTTTGTCATTTTGATTTGCATAAATCATTTGTCACAATTTAAAAACAGAAGCATAAGGAAACACCTGCCTCGCAGGGACTCTTATTGCTCCTGATTGAGTTACCATCTCCTCAAGAGTATTCCAGTTTAGTTGCTTGTGGTGGATTTTAAGAATGACAACAGTGTGTGTTGTTAAGGGCTGACCTTCTAGATGATTAATGAAGAAATATTATTGATATTCTCATCTGCTCACTTTTTGACATCTTTCTTCCTTTAATAAACAACTTATCCCAGTGAGGAGCTCATGAGTGGTCAGAACTACTTTGTTCTGTATACTAACTGTGTAATGGATACACTTTTCTTTAACCTGTCAACATACAGGACTCAAACATGATTCAGAACTGCCTCGTTCTTCAGTAAAACAGGAGTAGCTCTTTTGAAGTCAATGAAATTCTTCTGGTTTCATGTATGAGAAAATGAGAGAAGAATAAGGCCTTTTGTCTTTATCCAGGGCAGCCATGCTGCTTAATAAATCATCATATCAGCAGCTGTTTTGCACTGGAGAACAGCAAATAATTGATGCTGCTGTCCAGAAATCCACAGAGGTTATTGATCAGGCAGGACTGTTAGCATTTCTGTAAACTGGCAGCATAGGACTGAAGGAGAACAGGAATATACTCACATCATTTGCAAAGTATCTTTTACTACAACATTTCAAAAAAAAAAAAAAAATTGAATTAACAGTTGTTTTCTTTTCTTTTCCTGTGCTGTTTCTCTAAATATCTCTCTTTATTCCCAGAAAACAACAAAGCCAAAAATAACATTTCTGTTTACAATGCAGGAGACCCTATAAACATTTTAATTGCAATAGAATTTACTCTGTTTACTAATTGTGAAGGTTAACAATTTAGACCTGAATGACTGATGATATGCTATGCAACAACAACAACAAAAAAAGGCACAGGGGACAGACATTCAGATCAAGAGACTGTCATCTTTTTAAAGCAATGGCTAGGGAAAATTCCTGACCTAAGAATTACATAGTTTTCTAATTTAATCATTATTTCACAGGATTTTTATTTGGAATTAATCTGATTGGCTTGTAATAAACTTTATAAATAGAAGTGAAACACAAGTCTCTTGAATCAAAACAATCCAGTCTCCTAAAGTAATCTCCTGAAGATTAAAGAATATATATATTTTTTTTCATTTCTGAAAATAGAGTATCTGAATAACTACCATGATTTGATATTCAATGAAATGTAAAAGATAAGCTTGTCAGTATCTGTTCAACAATTTTATAAGAGAACTTTTGACTACTAAAAAAAGACAGTGTTTGCCACGTATATATTTAGTAAAGCCAGATAGTATATAGTAAACTTATATATATATATTGTTACTATTGGTATGTTTAGAAGATAACCGATAATTTTGATAATATGTGATTTCATTGGAAAGAGCTGTTGTGACAGAGAGGACTCCTTCAGCAGGGCACTTTGGAGGAAAGTGGATCCTTAATTCATTCTCCTAAACCAATATATATTTTTTTTAATTATTTTTGTTCCAAATGCATCTAGATACAAAAATCTTAATGCTGTCCATAAAACTTAACATTAATTTTCTAGCTAATCCTGGAAAATAAAACATAATATATCTACAAATGCATAAAATTTATGGCCTGAAAATCATCATTTTCACTTGTGTAATATAGCAGGAGCTCATAGATCTTGAGGGAAAGAACACTCATCACTAAAACATTACCACTGAACATCTTGGAGAAGAGATTTATTTTATTTTATTTTTTAACTATTCTGCTGAAACACAAACCAGAAGATAGTCCTTACTTGATCCTGTCTCCTTATTACTGAGCTGTCTGTGACAATTTATGAAGCAACACCTGTGTTGATAGCTCACTGTCCTCCCACTTCCTTCCTCCATTTGGCTGTTTGCTCACCTGTTACTTGGTGTCTGACTCCCTGTTTAGAGCTCTCTGAGAGAGAGGAGGTTTTATTTTGGTTCATTTTAATGGGACCCTAAAAAGGAAACTTTCAAATAGGATTTCCAAGGGCTATTGCAAGAAATCTATTTCTTCTGCAGTACAAATTAATGTTATAATTAAAGATGGAAAAAAAAAAAAATCCAGAAAATAAGGCTAAGGAATTCATTTGGTTAAAAAAGAAAAAAAAAGAAAAAAAAAAAGAAAAAAAAAAAGAAACAGAGAGTAAGCATAAATCCAGTTTTCCTTGTATTTTGATACATAACTCACAGCTGCAAGCAAGAAAACAAATGGAATCAATACGAATGGAAAAATATGTTTTGGGTTGCTACAAGGAATATAGCAGTTATATTCATTACTTCATGCTTTATCTTGCTAGACCAGTCTGATATATGAACAAATAGCTCTCTGTATCCACACTGAGTTTTTGAGTGCTCTGATAGTTCATGTTCTTGCTTGTAAAGGAGCTGAGTAGCTTGTTGCAGCTGTTTGTTCAGCAGACCCTGAAGCCCTCCTACCAGAGTCATTACTAATTCAAACAAGCCACACTCAAAAACAATTACAGGTCTGAACCTTGGAACAGTACAGACCTAATTGTAGACCTACATACCTTCTAGGGAGAGGGAAAAAAAAAAATAAAGTGTGTCAATATGTACCGTCCATGTTCCATAGGAAACCCTGTACTGTTCATACTCTGTATCCCAGAGGTTGCATCAAGTGGATACAGAATTCATAATGGGAGAAAGCAGTGCAGCAGGTGATTTTGAACTGTGTGTGTTTGGAGCTGCCTCACATACAGCTGCACTGGGAAAATGGTCTGTATGTGCTCCCTGGAGATGTTAAACTCACAAATACTTGGTCTTCTTATGGATCAACAATGAAACTCCTCACAAAATAATTAATGGCTGAGGTCCCTGTTTCTGACAGCTCACATTAAAATTGCAGGCAGCTGGCACAGCTGCCATGTCTGGGCAAAGGAGATAAACTAGATATGGCTTACCATAGTGATAAAAGTATTATAACACTGAAACTCTGTTCATGCTATACAGATACTCAAAAAATGCAGCTGTAAATAAGACCCAACAATAAACCTAATTCTAAAGATGTTTCTGTGGCAAATGCAATAGATGGGTAAGCTGTAGGAAAAATAAATAAATAAATAAATAAACAAAAGAGTACAGTAAATAACAGCAATATGTGATACATTTATTAGTTTTCCTTACACCTAAATGTTATACCATCCTCCTTTTGCTACTTTCTGTTAAGTAGCAAAAAATAGCATTTGTGATCACATTATTTGTTGTCCCTTTTCTATTAAAAAGAAAAAAAAAGAAAAAAGAAAAAAGAAAAAAGAAAAGATAATGTGTGATAGAAATAATGTGTGATCAGAATGCAGATACTGGCTTGTTCATGAGCACATGGATATCCATTGTAATCAATGACCACAGGTTTTCAGGTTAATCTATCTATTTACTTCCATTGTCACTGAATTTGTGAGGAACATACATTGTTGCAAGCTAGAAGGCTTTGTGAATTTTGGCTGATCAGAGGACAGCAGTTTGTTCTTTTTCACTTTTCTTCTGTCTCTGGTTGGGCAGCACCATTTTACTTGAAAGTCATTTTCTCCCAGTTACTGATAGTGTTTTGCAAAACTTTACAGAAGGTTTTCAGGGTAGTCTAAATGTGCTTTTATTGGCCTAAAGGTGTTCTTTTGTTATACACAAACTGGCCATAAAAATTCTGCACAGGGATCCTGAAGTTTTCCATCCTGGCTTTTTACCTAGACCACTGCAAATGAGACACTTTGGAGTAATACAGAGGTGATTTCTGCAAATAGTGTCTGTGTTTTTTATATAGTCACAGAAGTTTATAGCAATGGCCTTGCATAGACAGCACTGACAAAATTGGGAGACTGGAATAGCTACAGAAGAGCAGTGATTAGAGCAGTCTCATCCACAGAGAACTACAAACACAAGTTTGCAAATGACCAAAGGATGAACTCTCTTTAGAACTGCAGAGAAATATGTCACCATCGTTTGCTGCTGGTTTGGAGAGAATGCTACCAAGACAGATAAACTTGTCAACCACACTGAGAGTAGTCCCTTTGATCTTGTGCCATGGCATAAATGTACAGTTTGGTGATTAACTATCTTATTATTAGTCATTTTATGACTTTCCTTCTTTTCTTATCTTTTTTTTTTTTTTTTGTACACTTTTTCTTAAAAGTTATTGGAAGTGGGCTTACAGAAATAGTGTTCTGTTCCTGAACTGTTAAGAACAGGACCTGTTCTTAACCTGAACAGGTTAAGATCCTGGATTTGGGCTAAAGGAAAATCAGTGGAGAAAAGACACTTGTCCTACAACCTGTATTCATGAGAAAATAAAATGCTGGTAGAGGATTGATCCTGTAAGAGTTGTTGTTTCTTCATCATTTCTTTGCAGTTCCCCCAGCAAATTTTCCTGATATACTACATTAAATCTAATATCCAGTTCTTGTTGAATATCTCACTTGTGGATCAAATTTTGCTCAGTGTACTGATCAAGAGCCTTGTAACGAGGTTTAATTTTCTACACAAGTTACTGAAGCTTTGTATTCAACTGGGTGAAGTGTGAGGTAGAAGAAATGCTGTAAATAGACGTGATGTTTTTTTTGTCCACATAATAATGCTTTCATTTTCTGTTTCAGGGGAAAAGAAAGTGCTCTAGCGTCAAGGTCTCTGCTTTTTACAAGAGCTCTGCTCCATTTTTACATAGTTCCATTAAATGCCTGCTAACTTGTAGACTACTTGTTATTGTAGTTTTTCATATTCCATTTTCCAAATTGTATTTAGTTCAGCTTAGCACAGAACATGGAAACCCAGATGTTTTTGTCAGCTTTTACTTCGACAATGGTCTAGACAGGTAAATGAAACAAATGCTGTTCCAAACTTGTATTTGTTGATATGAGAAATGAGATGATGATGAGAGATGTTGAGGAATATAAAACTGACGCATAAAAAATATTTAAAAAATGTTAAAAGAAATAAAGTTAAACCACCTCATCTGAATAATAATGAGGATCTACTGTTATACACACACAATGGATAAGAGGATATGCTAAGCAACTGGAGCTTCATTTGGACTTTTGCATTAACAGCTGCAAACAAATTCAGTTATGATTTTGGACTTTTTTTTAATAACTTGGAGTGGGTTTGCTGATATTAAATATGGCAGTCCGGCCAATATACATGTACATGATAATTTAACCTTACTTTGAAACTGAGTCTTCAGTTATGCAGATTGAACGTTCATGTATATTCAGTGAACAGTGACTTTTGTCTTACAAGGTCTGATCCTGATACCCACTGAATGCAAGACTCTATTGACAGTAGAAATCTTCAGTTACACTGAGAGTATGGGGAGAAGCACTATTCTATCACTACAGAGAAAAGAAATCCTCATTTCTCTTAATTTTTGTAGTTGCATGTTCTTCTATGGCATATTTTATTTGTTGTGCCACTTAAATGCCATTTTTTTATCACTGACACAAAATGCATAGTTGTGTTTTTAAAATTTGGAGGGTTGAATTATACAAGCTATTAAAAGATTTTTATCCAATCAATTAGATCAAACGAAACAGCATTCAGAAGAATCAATCGGTTCAATCTGATTTAAAATGGTGCTGCAAACTTGGTGGTTTTAGAAAGCAATCCTAGTGTTTCAGAAGTATCACCAACAGCCCTGTGGATATCATTGTTTCTTTCAATGGCCGCTGAAGTTGTATGAATCACAAATAACATCAAAGTCTGGGAAACGGGAGATATGCTAACTTCTCCTGGCAGTCAGAAAACTGCATTTTTAGGAAGTGACAAAGTGGGAAAATAAAACCGGAGATGAAAATTTTGCCAGAAATGGCAAAATGAGAATAAGAGAATATGAGGAGAGTCTGAATTGAAGGAGATAAATTACATCATGCATTTCAGCTTCTGCTTTGGATAGTATGTATAGATATTTTTCAGCACATTTGTACTACAGAAAGACCGATTTTGGTATGTATCATAGAAATAGCTCCATCTTAATGGTGGCTAGTTTGTAATACAATTTGAAACCCAAAGGGACAAGAAGACTCAGTTCTGCAAAATGCTCAATTCCCATTGAAAACAGTAAGAACAAAGAAAATTCAACATATAAGTTGTCAGGATCCTGAAAAGTCAGTGCAAGAAACCTGATGCAAATCCACTGGAAACTGATGGAAAGGTTCCCATGATTTTTGCTTCCATTTCATAAAGTTACATCAGAAACCTTCAAAGAGGTTACTCACGAATTAACATACTTATAATCAATTAGGAAACTATCTCCATTGTCCCATACTCTCCTTGCTTGTATACCACAACTGTAAATAGTCACCTGTTGAGTGAAGTATAATTTATCTTCAGTGCAAGAACAAACCAATAATATGATTTGCTTTTGTATGAACAAGAATATATGGGCCATGTGCTAGTCCAAGCCACTAATACTTTGCCACCTTAATCTGCAAAGAAAAGACCAAGCAGATTTTGGGGCAGGTGTGAAATGAGGGACAAGGGAGATCTAAATAATAAATTAAATCTGGTTTTTGAAGACAGAAAGGAGACCTTTATTGTGGATAAAAAGAATAACAGAATGCTGAAGAACAGTAGTTCTATGGGAACATGTAAAAGGTAGAGTTATTACTGCTGATGTCTCAACATTAATTCATAGCACTAATGGAAACGTCTTCATAACTTTAAAAGAAGTGAAACACTTGATTTAAAATTTGTAGGTGTATATATATATGCCCACACATACATAGGCAGGCCTTCACAGATAAGCATGCTGTGTATCCTTATTCCCCATTCCTGTTATTCACTGAGATATCTTGAACCCTTTCACCACAAATGTATGCATCCCCTTTTCAGACATATAAAACAGGAGAACACACTTGGGGGAAAGAGGAATTTCTTCAGACTCCCCTAATGTTTCACAGATTGGATTTCTGTGGCTTTTTCCTAACTTCCTTTTCTGGGAAACAAGGTACCAAGTAAATGGGATGTTTTAACTCTGAGTTTATCTGACAAGAATCTAACCAGCATGGCAAATTGTTAACATCTAATAGGAGAGTTTGTTCCAAGCTGTTTTATGTCAGTTCTACAATACTGGGGGAGGAGGGGCAGTATGACATTAATATTGTAATGGTTTAGGTCCCCTCCTTGCATCGGATCAGATTAAGTTCACTGCATAATTCATGGCTGTATGTTCAATGATTGCCATTTAAGAGTGGATCTTCTGGTTCACCTCTACCTCAGTTTGTTATAACAAACAAGTCATATCTGCTTTTGAATTGCAAGGGAAAATTGGATGAAAAGGAATGCAGAAATGCTTTCTGGGGACCTTTTATTCGTTAAAAGGAAACTTGAAATCAGAGTTTTGATTGCTCGAGTGCTGTTTACCATTTAATCGAACTTGATAGAGTAGGAATTTAAGAGTTCTCAACATCTTGCTTCAGATGCTTAACAACTTTTAGTATTTGGGTCCCAGCTGAACATTTTAACTCACGCAAAGGGGACATGAAAACAGTTACCTACCTCTGAAAACATCTTTGTAAATCAGAAAAATGTGCACTGTTTGACTGGAGAGAGAATTTTGTAAGTATCAAAATGGGAATTGCAAACCAAAGCCCACAGGCTACAGTTTCCTCCAAATGAATAAGCAATAGCACACGACAGGATGTACATCAGCTGGCCAGTGTCTGTAAAAACTGGGTACAGTGCTGTGCCCTAATGGAACATATATGCATATATTAGATGATAAACACAGTCCAGGCATTTACTAAACTTATAAAATATTTTATTGGAGAGGAAAAAAGCTGCACATAAATTTAAGAAATCATTATTTTTGTTAATTGCTTTAGAAATAATAAGCCAATTGTTCTCTAGGGAGGACTAGTGAGGAAGATTGAAGTTACTTCCGTGTAGAGTAAAACCTTATGCACGTCTTCTCCCTGTTCCTTCTAATCCAACAGTGCTTTAGAGTCAAGTTACTTTTCCAGCTTTTCTATCCCTTTCTATTCTGCCTCTCACCTTTTATCAGTTGTTGAGAAAAGAGCACTGTTAATGCAGATTCTTAAATGCAGATCTTGACCCTACATAAAAATACTTAGGAATAATCAGGAGGGTTAAACTAGATGATCTCAAGAGGTCTCCAAACTAAACAATTACATGATCCTCTGATAAATTCAAACATTGTCCTTGGTTGGAGGAGGGATAGATCTCTAAACCCATTGAATTGTAGGAATGCACACCTAATTCACCATCACCATCCCACAGACACTGGCTATAGTGCTTTAACCTTTAAAAGTGGGAAGTCTCCATCCAGTTCTTAGCCTTTTCCACCCTTAACAAGGTGTTAATAACTAATCCTGTAGAAAATAAGAGTATAAAAGGTTACTAATATTTAAATAAATGATGCTTTCAGTTATTGATTTCAGTTACTGATTAAGAAACGGACTCAGCAAAATGTTACTGACCTGCAGAAATCAGGACTGTGAAGACCCTAGCAATTACAGGCCTGTCAGTCTCACGTCAGTGCCTGGTAAAATTATGGAGAAGATTATCCTGGGAGTTATTGAAGCGCACCTGGGGGACAATGCAGTCATTGGTCCCAGCCAACATGGGTTCACGAGGG
Source organism: Anseranas semipalmata (assembly GCA_013399115.1). Classification (NCBI taxonomy): domain Eukaryota; kingdom Metazoa; phylum Chordata; class Aves; order Anseriformes; family Anseranatidae; genus Anseranas; species Anseranas semipalmata. Next base: position 114,927 of record VXAA01003138.1, read on the forward strand.
GTAGGTCCTGCCTGACAAATTTGATTTCTTTTTATGATAAGTTCACCCATCTAGTCGATCAAGGGAAACCAGCTGATGTGATCTTTTTGGACTTCAGCAAAGCTTTTGATACAGATTCCCATAGGATCCTGCTGGACAAAATGTCCAGCATACAGCTAGACAAAAACATCATACGATGGGTGAGCAATTGGCTGACGGGCAGGGCTCAAAGGGTTGTGGTAAATGGGGCCACATCAGGCTGGCGGATGGTCACTAGTGGGGTCCCTCAAGGCTCCATTTTAGGGCCAGTCCTCTTCAATGTTTTTATAAACGACTTGGATGTTGGACTAGAAGGAGTTTTGAGCAAATTTGCCGATGACACCAAACTGGGAGGAGTTGTAGACTCGGCTGAGGGTGGAAAGGCCTTGCAGAGAGATCTGGACAGATTGGAGAGCTGGGCAATCACCAACCGCATGAAGTTTAATAAGAGCAAGTGCCGCGTCCTGCACCTGGGACGGGGCAACCCTGGCTATACGTACAGACTGGGCAATGAGACGCTGGAGAGCAGCCCCGCAGAGAGGGATCTGGGGGTTGTGGTTGACAGCAAGTTGAATATGAGCCAGCAGTGTGCCCTGGCAGCCAGGAGGGCCAACCGTATCCTGGGGTGCATCAAGCACGGCATTGCTAGCCGGTCGAGGGAAGTGATTGTCCCGCTCTACTCTGCGCTGGTGCGGCCTCACCTTGAGTACTGTGTGCAGTTCTGGGCACCACAGTACAAAAAGGATGTAAAACTGCTGGAGAGTGTCCAGAGGAGGGCGACGAAGATGGTGAAGGGCCTAGAGGGGAAGACGTATGAGGAGCGGCTGAGGTCACTTGGCCTGTTCAGCCTGGAGAAGAGGAGGCTGAGGGGAGACCTCATCGCAGTCTACAACTTCCTTGCGAGGGGGAGTGGAGGGCCAGGCGCCGACCTATTCTCCTTAATCACCAGTGATGGAACCCGTGGCAATGGTGTCAAGCTGAGGCAGGGGAGGTCTAGGCTAGACATCAGGAAGAGGTTCTTCACTGAGAGGGTGGTTGCACACTGGAACAGGCTCCCCGGTGAAGTAGTCACTGCACCAAGCCTGTCTGAATTTAAGAGGCGTTTGGACTGTGCACTTAGTCACATGGTCTAAAATTTTGGGTAGACCTGTGTGGTGCCAGGAGTTGGACTCGATGATCCTTATGGGTCCCTTCCAACTCAGGATATTCTATGATTCTATGATTCTATGATATTATTCTATTTCCTTTTTTGCATAAATATTTCAAGTACTTGACTTTACCCTTCAACATCTAACAAAATTGTTCTCAGGACAAAAATTAAATTTGAGATTGTTATTTTATATATGAACTGAGCAACAGTTGATTGCATTGAGTCAGCTTAGAATATACCTTCTTTTTAGATGTAAATATCTGAGCAGATTATGGCTTTGGTGTGGATTTGACATAGTTACAGGGGTACACCGTTGCTGACACAGTTATAAAGGGTTCTAATCTACACATCTTATATTTCTTTATCGCTTTATATATGTTGATATTCCGTTATCACTCAGTAGTTTCTTTCTGGCATTCTTTTCTATATCCTTTATATAATGGGTGTATTATCTTCAGATTCTGTGAACTCTTTGGAAACCTAATATGTTCAGAGCTGCTAAGATACTACCTATTGAAAATCCATTTCTTATAACAATTGTACTGAGGGAAACTGCTAAACAAAATGCAGTAATGTTAGTTGCATAGAAATGACCTTAGTTAATGTCATGGTTTTGGCCATGATGTTGTGTTTTGGATTTTTTATTAGATTTAACCAGTGAAGAGTATCACTAGCTGTAATTACACATTAAATAACTATGATAATTGTATAAAAAAAGTGTTATAACTATTGCATGTTAAGTGCACTAGTGCATATAAATGTATGCTTTATAACATAAAATTATTCTAGTTATTTCTAGTGCAATACAGAAAATATGTCACCACTGTTGCTTTGGGACTTGTTCATGTGGAAGAGGGATATGTAAAAAAAAAAGAGGAAAATTCTAAACCTATGGGTTGTCACCAACAGAGCTCCACATACTTGAAGTTTTAATACTCTATATATCATAGAAAGAAGTTATAACTCTATCACATAAAAAAATAGGAAGCTGCATCCAACAATGCATTCAAAATGTTAACATTTGTAGGCACTGAAGTATGAAAAAATTCCAGACTTCAGGGCACCCAGTCGATTCCCATCCTGCTCCCTACGATGAAGGCTGCAGACGTTCTGATTTGAAGTCCCTTGGTTTGTATCTATTTCCTTATGAGCTCTACCATCTCCCATATTCACAAATTGGCAAAAAATGTCACTTATTTTGCAGAGAAATTATAAATAGTCTGGTGCCCCCAAATATGGGAAAGTTATTCATTTTTAACAATTTTAGCTTCCACAGAAAGACAGAAAATCCCTAATGAATTCTGATCACTCGAGATGGCACAAATTCAGAGTAACCCCACTGAATTCAATGAATTTGTTGTGAGTTTTCACCATTGTAAGTCTTCAGGGAAGATCTTCACAGAAATCAGTAGAAATACAACACTTGTAAATACAGCAACAAATACAACAACATGTAAACATCAGCTGAAGATCTAGACTAGTGTCTGTGCAGCACAACAATTAAAAAAAAAATAGTGAATGTATAGATATATGTAACATGTAGAGATACATATTTAATATTATACACTCAGTGGTACATTCCTATTATTGCTGGAATAACAATATCCACAGTGGGGAATTCTGTCTGAATAAATAGTCGGTCTGGTGTTGAATACAAGCCAGTTAGCAGATTGACTACAAAGATGCTATCAATTTGAATCAAGAGGATGCTTTTACAAGTTGCAAATGTCTTCTGACTTTTTTCTGACTCATTAAAGCTTTTATGAATCTTGCCAGATGTTTAAGGCCTCAGGGTAAGCCAAATGCACATGGAAAGTTGACAAAAGAAAAATGGGTAGATAGAAAAACTGAGAACTGTGCTGCATTTTTGGTTGTAATGTAACATGCCTGCTCTAGAATTGGCCTTTTGTACTTTTGGGGTGACATAGTTTCTTATAGTACTTTCATTCTTTTATAAAATAGGGCCCTGTATGTTCTGACATTCAGGAAAAAAAAAAAAAAAAAACCTTCTGGTTAACCATAATGCTAAATACTTTTGGATTGGCATTTTGGATGCAAATTATAGGTCTTCTTACACACTGTTTGTCTGTTTTGACCTCTGTTGAAGTGCAAGCATACCAAACACAGACTGGAAATTTGGCAACATTTTTTTTCCATCTCTCCAAAAATATTACTTAAGCATTATCCCTTAAGAAACCAATGTAAACATCCTTTATCACAGAATTTTACTGAAAATCCTTTCAAAAGTTATACTATTGTTCACTATGCATTTCTACAGCAGCGCTCCAGTAGCAACCATGTACATAATGCAACAGCCAACTTTTTACAGTACATTAATTCCACTACCTCCATAAAGCAAGAAAAACTCCTACTAAGCTTGAAATGCAAAATCAGTTGGCAGTTCTGGGCCTATGTGAGCTACAATGGTCTTCTGATTTTTGTAGACATACAGTATTTGCAAATCAATTAATCTTAGCCAAGCTGTCATAGTAGAGGATCATACCACCAGCTCACAGATGTGCAGGTGGTAATATAGCCTGTAGCCTGGAATAACACAAGGAAGATACTCAGTGCCAAGGACATAGGCTTATGCTAGGCTGAGGCAATGAACTTCCCTTCTTCTGGTTCAAGAGCACAGAGCCCAAATACTCTGGCTCCACACTCAAGTAGAATTCAACATTTCCTCTTAAAAGAGCCATAAAGAGCCCGGAAAATTCTCACCAGCACAAGTCAAAAGGAATTGGATGAATTAAAGGATAAAGCAAAAGAGATTCTGCAGTGGCATAATGGATATTAATATTTACGTGCTAGGGACAGTTTTGAATTTACTACAGTTGCTTGATTACTTTCCATCTCAACTAAATCTGGTTATAATTGTAATAAGATCATATAGTCAAAGAAAAGCTGTTTAATACATGAGGTACATCATTAGGCACTAGTAGAAAATGTGTCCCTAAAGACCATCTGTAAGTCCATAGCTCTGTTCCAATGAATGTTTAATTCCAACAAGATATATTACAGTAAATAATTAACACTTAACAATACAAGGTAATAAAATGTAATAATTGCCCTTCATTTCCTTCCCCTTACAACAAAAAATTTCTGAAGTTCAACATGGGCAGTATTGAACAAAAATGTCAAATATCAAACAACCTACAAACTGCTCTTTGAATTGGAAGCTTTGTGTTAGGTTTTCATCTGTTTTTTTATGTATTCACCTCTAATCTGGCATTCTACTTACTAATGAAGATATTTAAAATAAACCACCTAATACCATGGACAATATAGAAAACAGTGGACTGATAGTGAAATGATGGGCTACTTTAATCATCCCAACCCATCAGTACAGAAACTGATGGCAACTGCTTGTATAATTTGCTTCACATGCACAGTATTCTCAAAANAAAAGAAAGAACTAAAAGTATTAGAACTGAATACTGGATAATTATTCTTTCAACTATTGGAAAATCTTGGCATAATAATGTGAGTTGGGACTGGAACTATTAAAAGCAAAACTTTTGATTGTTGAGAAAAAAAATAAAAAAGGTCATACGGTAAAAATAGTTACACAGACAGACTGGGAGAGACATAATTATAGTCCCGCTATTGTCTGTGTGTGAATACTTTATGGCATTAATTACTGAACATATGTAAATGTATTTTTACGACTACTTTAATTGAGTTCATTAAAAACAAACCCACCATACAGCATTTGTGTACTATTTTTGGCCTGAAATCTTATCTAAGGCAGTTTTTTAAAGTTGTTGTGTTTTTTTTTTAATTGGGGGGCGGGGGTCTTGTGAAGTTTTTCAGCTTCAAAATTGCATTACCAAATACTCCTTTGCCTTTAGATTCATCCTTCTCACCAGCTACTGCTTGTCAAGCTGAACGTATTCATTTCTTTTTTACTTTAGCCTCTTTCTATATTCCCTCACCCAGGCGAGATTTTAAGCTCTAATGCTAAACAAAACAGAGTTTCCAGGTCTGGAAGTGCAAGGCTACAATGGCTTTATGTCCCTTCTGTCTCTGTTCCAGGGTGGTTTCCAGAGGAAGCAGTAACTCCAGCTTCAATTTAAGCATTGCGGAGGGCCTGTTCATGCTGTAGCAGCCTCATTAGGTTTTCCCTACTACAGTCACTCCTGCACCAGTGGCAGAGCAATTTTTTGACAATATGGTCACAGAATCCAGGTTTCCCTTAACCTGCCCTATTCATTCTTCATGAGGGGATGGAGATGATTTAATTCTTCAGCTTCTGACTCTTTTTCCTAGGTTAGATTTATAATTACTTGATGTCAGGAGTTATAAAATACACTGATGTGTTTTGTCTCACATAGAGGGGCCATGGGGCATTGTACAGATAAATAATAGCAGTAAGGAAATGTTAATTCTTACAGAGTTGGAACAGATTTGGGGGCCTTAGACTTGCTTCAGGTTTATTTTGACTTTGGGGTTTTCTAGAGTCAGACAAAATAGAAACTATGTTAGAAGGATGCCAAGATTAGCTCTATTGCTTTAGTCATTCTTGTTAACCGGAGCCAGCTTTTTTTTCTATTTTTACACACTTTTATATCAGGTGGTTTTGGAGCCATTCAAATTCCAACCCTCCAGGCCCCCTGACCCCTCTATTCCCAGCCCCCTTGCCCTTGCACCATGAGCTTGCCTCTGCCTCATGATAAATTGAATTGCTCCCCGGAAGCCAGATAATCATTTGGGATGGAAACAGGGTATCCCCAGCTTAACTGGAGCTACATTCAAATTCTGATCACAGCTAAGGAATTTCTAAAAGAAAGAGTGGGGAAATCTATATAGGCTGATAGCTATTTACATGCATAACTTTTCCTTTGCGATCACTCATGCAAGCATTTTTATCAAACACTACACTCTTATCAAGTTTTCAGGATGCATGTTTAAACAAGTTGGTAAAGAAGGAATTTGCTGAGGGATAGGCTCCTGTTCAGGAGTCCAAGGAATTCTTTTTTTAGCCGGCCTGAATGGGAGGCAAACCTTTTGGGCTTGAGCAGATGTCAAAACTGCCTGACAACTGCACTGCATACTTTCAACGTTATACGTGCTACTTGTGTGGTATAAACAGGTTTCAGTTGCATAAAATGTCAGAAAAAAAAAAAAAAATTGTGAGCTAGTTTGGAGAGCAAAATTGATTAATTTCTCTAAATTTCTATGCCATTGTTTTGTTTCATTGTACAACTGGGTGATGTTTGTCTAGGCACCAGAAGTTATATACACTGTAATATTTCTTACTTTTTTTTTCTTTTCCTAAATAAATTTACCTGAATACTGAAGGAGCACACTTTAGTGTTTTCCACTTAATGCTGTATGATCTATGTTTTTACTTTATTCATTATTCTATACATTTTGACAATGTATAGTACACAAAAGAGCATTCTGAATACCCCCAAAATTTCATAACTAGCTCATTAAAATTAATTTATCTTAAAAAGCCATCCATATAGTTGCTGCTACTTTTTATTTCTCTCACAAGAACGCAGTTTTAAATTGGAGTCCTTTCACTCTTCATTGAAAAAATGTGGAACCTGTGTCCCAGACATTTAAATACATATGAAGGAAAAAGCTATTAATCATTATTTTATATATGAGAAAATGATGTAGAAAGGAATCAAGACACTTGTCTAACATCATGGAGGAATTAAGAACTTGCCCATTGATGAAAGCATAGTGCAGAAATGGTGAGAGAAACTCTAAAAAACAGTCAGAAAAGCAAACTCTTTGAGTTTCCAGTTTCTAGAAGTCAATTCAGGTTTGCTACATTTCCTTCTGTTCCTCTTAAAAAGCAGGTGTGAACTGACAGATATAAGAGTTACCATGGAGAAACTTACTGCAGTAGATAGCTCTGTATCTAAAACAGCCTACCAAAGACTTAGGGGTTGCAAAACATCGTTCTTTTATTCCTCTAGAGTAACCACACCAAACAAAGGATTTCTCTGATTTTTTTTTCCTATTTCACTTGAGCTGATTGACAGAAAGGTTTCTGGTTTATGAAAGGTTTGTCATTAGAAAAGTATACAAAGCCAGAAGTCTAAATAATGTTTAGACTTTTTAGAATGTTCCATTCTAAAGTTCCATTATTTTGGAACAAAGGCACTAATATCTAGCATAGTAAGCGCTTTTTGTATTAGCAACATCTTGTGAAAAATGAGCTAGTCCTGAAGAAGTGTTCCTGCAAGCTAGTTTTGGCAATAAGCATGTATACTTCATCTCATTTGAAGGTTACTTTGGTTTCCAAAATGGAATTCCTTGATTTATTGTAAAATAATCCGGAACAAATCTCTAAATACTATGACAAGGTAATTTTTAACCAAACAAAATGTTACTTTACTGTTCATCCATTTATATGTATGAGGCTTCTGTATGTCTTTTAAAGATGTTCTAAGAAGAAAGAGCTTCTAGGTAAATCCAGCTTTTGACTTCTGATTTCCTAATAGTGTGCACTTGAAAGTGGTGTTTATGTCAGAATCCAAGGGACTGATTCTCTGCTTAGCTACACTAACATAAAGCATACTTATGAAAGACGCCATAATTGTCATTGGTAATAATGTTGGATTTCTTGTTCTTGGAAAGTTTTGATTGTTGGAAAATTTTTTCTTGATCCAAGAAAAACCTAAAAAATATGTTTTAAATTTCTAAAAACTAGTCGGTTGTTCACTTGTAAAAGGTGTTTTCATCAGCTTTGCAACCAGTAAGTATCAGAGAACAGTGAGTTTCCTTGGTTAACTTTAGAGGAGTCCTAGGACTTTGGGATTGCCCAGCTTTGCTTTACAGATTTTGAACCATGGCTATTATTTGACCTTTGCACCTGGTATGTATCCTACTGAGATACAAACATAATCACAGAAGTTTTCCTTATAGAATTCCTGTTCCCATGAAGAACTAGTTTTCAGTGTCTGATCTGTATTCAGAGGGATCATCAGAGAGGCTGGATCATGCAGAATCTGTGATGAGCACTGTTGTTCCCACATGCAGGTGCCCACAGTCAGCTTTGTCATATGTAAACTTAATACAGTTTCCCAACAAACTGATAGCTTGATGTCTTCTTCAGCCATCTATTGAAGCAAGATTATTGCAGATAGCATGTTTAACTAATTTCCTGACAGTTTGATTTTAATTGTCTTAACTATCATTTCCTGTGATGCAATGTTATTGTAACATGTACACCTAGTTAACAAGGATGATGTGAAGCATGTTTTTTGTATTTTCAGTGGATGTACTACTGAAAAATAACCGGAACACATACTTTAGCAGGTGTGTTAGTCTTGGCTATTCTTCCAAGCTGGATTTCCTGATGCCTTTCACTGTTCCCACATCTCATCTCATCTCCCATCCTGGATATACAGTGTAAGAAAGAGCAATCCTTTCAGGGAGGAGTGTGCCTGTATTGACCTTTAGAAGGCTTAGTAAATGAAAAAGGACATACGAAATTGAACAAGATGGATTTATAGTGTTTCTGGCAGTACGGGTTAAACAAATACTGAACAAACTCAAAACAGAGCTGCCCAAACTGCACAGTTTAACACTTCAGCCCTATAGAGTCACTCATGGGATACTGGTAGAGGGGTATTTACTTACTCTGATTTGAACTATGAATCATGCCAAGCAATACTGAAGATTGAAAGGCCAGCTAAGTGTGCTTGTAATGAGTCTTCCATTGCAAGTCCAGGTCAGGTTCCATATTTTGACATTGACGTTCAGCCTGTCAGATGTAACCATTTCACGTCATTAGTTGACAACTTTGCCTTCAGCAAAACAGAGGTACAGCAAAAAAGTGTAGGGACCTCTCCAATTCTTTGCTTTTGCTGGAAAAAAAAAAAAAAAAAAAAAGTGTCTCTGTACGTAGCCAGGGCAAGAAGGCTCTATTTAGTTGTGTGTGTTTGGAAAAGTTTAAAATTTGTGTTTGGTGTAAACTAATAAAATAGTCTAAGAAATTAATATTTTGTAAGTTTTCAACCTAAAATCTATTTTAAAAATCAAATATTCCTCAAAAGAAGATGTCATCAGAAGACTTCTAACATACTTAGTAATGTTAACATACATTTGGATGCAGGTCTTTTTCAGGTTTGGATACGACTTCAATTTGTAATCATGAATTTGTTTAAGATCCTGGGATTTCAGTACCAACTCCACTGAAAAAGTGTGTGCCCTTATACTGCATCTGAAGCTCTAATCTGGAATCATTTAGAAGTTCTTGTGGACATTTTAGTCCCAAAGAGTGTCTATAAACAGTAAGCAATATTCAGAGCGGTGTTTTATAACACCAGGGAGCAAAAGTTTAAGGGCTGAGGAATCCTTTCACTTGTGCACCTCGTGGGGTAATTTTAGGCAGCAGAATATAACTTCCCAAATGGAAGAAAGGCTTTATCATTGAATAATATCCACAGATCTTTATGGAGCTCAAGAGGAGACTTTATTATTGTCCAAGAAAGATAAACCAAATGAAATTCCCTAATGTAACAGAAATCTGGAATCTCATATATTCTTACAGATGTGAATTCTCAGGAAAACAGAAGAAAATAAACAAACTTTGGCTAAATAAACTAGCGTGTACAATGTACAAGTGCAAACAGACCACTTCCTAATGATGAAAAGTTTCAGAGCATGAAATTCTTGCTTTTATTACCCCAGATCCCAGAAGGACAAAAGCGTTTACATATTATTGTGTTGATGCTATCAACCTAATCATATGTGCTCACACTTCTGTGCCAATGACAAATTTATCTGAAGGTCAAAACCAGAATTTCTTAGAGAAGAGACACATTAGTGTCTGGGCTTTCCTTTGTTCTTTTTCATCCCCTTGGCAAGCTGTAATTTTATCTCCCATGGCGAGAAGCAACACCGGGGTTTGATATAATTTTAATTTCAGTCATTCAAACACACTGAAGTATGCATATTTTGTAGGTTTTCATTTGTGAGCCTTGACTTTAGGCTGTGAGTTGAATAGACCTATGGGACTGGTGGTATGCAAGTAAGTACCAAACCCAACAGAGCATCTGAGAGACATTACTGCTGAGAGAGACATCCAAGTCACATTTCTACTCCACCTTTCTTCAGAATGGGTTAGGACAATAATTTAGTGATAATGCATCCATCTGCACTGTTTAATAATCAGGGAGTCCAGCAAAGAGAGCAGACAGTGCTCCAGATATTCCTACAACCCTCTTACTCTGCTTAAAATAGAAAAGAAGAGAAACATGCATATTCCTCTCTTCTGGAAAGCCTTGGGTCTATGTCCTGGAAATCTGTCAGGGAACAGTGGTATTGCAGTGTTTTCAGAAATATTTTAGTGGGTTTGCAATTTTTCAGGTCTTTGAACCAACTTGGTTTGTTTTTTTACAGTGGCAGATTCTTACCTGACAACTGGAGTTCTATAATTTACCTTAGGGATACACAATGAAATTGTTTTAATAAAGAAGATTGAATTGTTAGGTTAGTGGAGTATTGCTCATTGATTCTCTGTACATTCTTGTTTTTTCACAGAATCATAGAATGGCCTGTGTTGAAAAGGACCTTAAAGATCATCTAGTTTCAACCCCCCTGCTCTGGGCAGGGTTGCCAACCACTAGAGCAGGCTGCCCAGCGCCACATCCAGCCTGGCCTTGAATGCCTCCAGGGATGGGGCATCCACAACCTCTCTGGGCAACCTGTTCCCATACCTTTTTGCCATGTTATTATACTATATTCCACAAAGGAGTTGCTTGTTATTTTCAATGTTTCCCATTTATTAACAATAAGTTTGATCTAAACAATGTTACAGTCAACTAATTTTCTAAGGTTTGTTCTCTTTCCATGTCAGCTAGGTTATAAGAATGATTAAGTTTTTGTATTGATATCCTTTGCTTTTTAGAGGACATGAGCTAAAAATATTCAGCTATATAAAATAATATCTCCTGGCTGGAGACATTTAGTTAGGAATGTTAAAAGAAAAGAAACCTCCAGCAAATAAAGTACACAGCAAAGGATAATCAGCAAACCGATTGACTGAGCTGACATCCCACTAAAGATCAATGTTTTCATGGTTACATATGAGCATATTGTTGACAGTCTTCTAGTCCTGCATTCATTTTCAAAGCCTTTGGTTACCCTTTAAAACTAAATCCAATGAAAAATTGCACAGTTAGGTATAATCCTTTGGACAGAGCCTACCTGACGAGGCAGTTCAATAATGGATTATTGGATAAGTCTATAATTAAATGCTGGCCTTCAAGAAATTGTCTTTCTTGTTTTTATGCTTCAAGCACTCTGAAACATAACCCAGCAATGAGCAACACATAAATCTCATAATATACCTGTAATCCTGCTGGGGTAACCTTATCTGCTGCTGTATTAAAGACAGAATGTTCTGTGCTTATAGGGCTTAACATAAAGGTGTATAATAAGTTTTAAATGGCAAACAAGTCCTTTCTCCCATCTGATCATGGTTGGACTTCAAGAATTATGAATCCCTTCTGCCAAAATTCTTCAGTCTAACATTTTTGCTGATTTAGCAGTATCCAGCTATTACAACATTATTGGCTGCATTGTAATTTATGAATTCACTGCTGTCTGAATCACATGGGAATGTGCAATGCATCAGCAGTGGATATTAATGGCAGAAAAGCAGCAGGTGGAGGCCAGGCCAATTTTATAATTAGAGCTCTGGCGTTGGACTCAAGATCTGGATAATATTCCTAGTCCGGTTAAGAACTTCCTATGCAATCCTGAACATATCACCTGAGGTGGGGATCATCTCATCAGACCTTAGCAGACTAAAAGTTGTCTAACACACTTTGTTAGACTCTACATAGCAGGGACAGAGTGCTATCTCCAGTAGACAATCCATCTCACCTAATTTAGATCCCTCATTCAGTCTCCCAGTTAGTTTTTTTTGAGGATTGGCTCTAATCTCAAATTCTGTTACCTGAGCAAAATTAAAAATCACCTATACCAAAAATAACTTTGCCATTTCATGGCTCGTCAACAGGCATTCTCAAAATGAATTTGCTGTTTGTTGTTGTTGTTGTTGTTTGTTTGTTTTGAACTGCCACTGCACCTATTAGGAACACCTGCACTCAGATCCTGGCAGAATTTGTGGGAAGTACTTTGGAGACAGAACCAACTGGTCACACCAACTGTTGCTCAGCATGTTGAATTGAGTGCCACTTCATTTATTCTCCTTTCTTCCTTCACTCCATTCTTCAGATTTATCTCAAGCTGAGAAACAGCAGTCTGAAAGTAGGGAAATAAATAGAGAGAAAAAAAAAAAAAAAGAGTCTATAGACTCTAATACACAAGGAAATACTGGTGATGCAGAAGAGTGTTGCATTCCAGAACAGGGAAGCATGTATGCATTCTTATTCCCCGCCTATCTCCCCCAGTTTAGTGTTTTGCTACTCAGTTTCACTCAGCATCTTTCAGGCACTCCCGCAAGTTTGGCCACGGTGGTGATGACCGTCAGAGAAAAGCACTAGGGAGAAGTAGGATGGTGGCTGAAATAACTCACTGTGGTGAGATAAACTCTACACTTGTTTGCACATTTCTTTTGCCTAAATTTAAGTGAAGGTGGATGTTAGATCAAATGCAATGACTCACATTTTTCTTCTTCCTTTTCAAAGTGGTTACTTTGATATATTTTAATTGACAAAATGAAATCAACAACAAAAAAATACTTTACTGTTTTTAATGATTGCTGCTCAAATATTATGAGTGAAACCAACAAAAGCTACAGTAGTCATATTTATGTTAGAGATAAAAGTAATCTTGTTTTACCTCAAAGTTAGTTTGAATGAAATTAGAGAAGGTAAACTACCAGAGCCTAAATTTGCAATTCTAGAAAAATAAAGACATTATGACTTAGAATAAAAATTCATAATTTCCCATGAAATAAAATTGTCTGAACTGAAATCACAGAAATATTTTCACTGTGATATTTGCCTTTATATCCTTCAGTCTTGTATCTGTAAATTTCAAGTACACTTAATGATATTAGTTTTTAATACAGAATTTGAAATCAAGGTAAACACATTCACTATCATTGTCAAATCTTTGTCATTGACAGTGACATATTCTTGCAAAGTGTTCTGATCTTGATTGAAAAATAGTCATACACTTTCAACCACTTTTAATTAGTTTCTCTCAACCTCATCCTTTAGCTGTTCTCATCCAACAGGTAAGGCTTTGGATTGGGACTTTGGAGATTGGTATTCAGTCTGAAAAGAACACTAGTGACTCTTTTGTGGTCTCCAGGAAAAATATTTATTTATCCTGTGTTTCAGTTTCTCCTGTTTAAAATATGATCTATGTTAATCAGTGGGCCCTCAAAATACTAGTTAGAAGATCAAGTTAAATAGTTGATGTTTCAATTTGAAATTTTTAAATCTAGATGGTCTGATGACACTATTCACAGATATTCATGTAGATAAAGAAATAAACAGTTCAAATCAGTAAGATGTAAATGTAGCATTTCACCTCCAGTCACCACTCCAGTCCAATCATTGGTGACTGAAAATTGTTCCCATCTGTAGGCTGAGCAGTACAATTTTTTGGTGGTCTTAGCCTATCTTAATGAACAGATGTCTACATCATTAAAGATCCCTTTCACAATTAACATTAATTGGCAGCAGTGGTGGAAATACTGGAAAATGACCTGGGATGTGAGACTTTCCTCTAAATTGTATAGGTGAATTCAGTAGGATAGCAATGAGAAGTAAATCATTGCTGGGCAGCCTGCTCTAGTAGTTGGCAACCCTGCCCAGAGCAGGGGGGTTGAAACTAGATGATCTTTAAGGTCCTTTTCAACCCATGCCGTTCTATGATTCTATGATTCTATGATAAATAAGGGACACTTGAGGAATTTTCTCTCCCAATGCACCTGCTGGATTAATGACAGATTTCAGATTGGAGCACTACCAAATTGAATATTTGTAAATATTTGCTGTACCTCAAAAAAAATTATTGAGATTTCGGTCAAATATCAAATTGACTTTCACAGAATTCTTGAATGTCTCCATTCCTCCAGGAAGGAATTATTTCTGGCTGGTAGATAGGTAAAAAATAAAATAAAAATCACCATGTATTTTCCTTCTGAGGAGAAGGAAATTAGATGAATCTCTCCTCCTAAGGCAGAAATTTATTCTATTGCAGACCTGTATAATTTTGTATCTCTTGCATGGTGTACAGGAGTGACAAACTCACATAGGAGTCACTTCCATGAACTAGAGACTGAAACAGCTCTTTTTTTGTGAGGAGGTGAGGCATGCACGTTAGCTCAATCCTAAACACCTAAATGCCTTTGTAAATGTTCACTTTTATAATATTAGGATTTTTTTATTATTTTATTTTATTTTATTTTATTTTATTTTATTTTATTTTTGTCAGCTGATAGTTTTTCCCTCAACCATCGGTGACTTCTAAAACAAAAAGTCACATGTGGTTTTTGTTTCACTTACCCACAGCAAACTAGAATAACTTTCCTATTTATTCTATATTAAATCTTCCTTTTTTTTTTTTTGTCAGCTCCCATTCTAAATGTGAACTTTCTAGAACTCTGTGTCTTGAAAGAAAATGCAATGCTATTTATGTGTAAGAGGTGGCTTGACATTTGATAGACATTTTATGTCATGGTACTTGGAGGAGATGAAAACAGTTCTATGGTTAGTATTAATAAGGGTCATCCATTTACAGTTCACTTTGGAAAATGACATTCAACTGCTTTCTTTCCTTGATGCATTGATACTCAGAGAAGGCAAACAACTTCAGAGAATGTCAAGGAAATAAATCATGCCTATATATAAATATTTATAGTAACAAATGTATCATCCCAGACCACTGAAGGAGAGCCTTTTTATCAGGACAGTTTATGTTGAGAATTTTTGCATTGGACAGCAATTTTGCCAAGAAATATTTAGGCAGGATTAAATAGATTCATTTTAACTAACATAATATCATGTACAATTAAAACAAAAACTGTTCCAGTAAACTTCAATAATTGTGGACCTGTCTTTAGACACTTAACATTTCTACACATTGCAAAGATAGAACAAAGTAGTTTATGAGTTGTGCTGGTGTGTTTTTATACATATTTTATGCTGTTGCAAATACAGATTGTAGATTAATAAATATCATTACTTGTTAGGTTTAAAGATGCATACCATTAAATTAATATATATTTATATATTAAATTATGTATAAAAATGAACAAACTCATGGTCAGGGCAATCACCCGTTTTCCATTACTACCATGCCCGCAGACTGTATATTTGGACAAATCATTTAATATCTTTATTCACTGCTTATTTTCTCAGAAGTAATATAAAACCCAACAAGCATATGTGTGAACCTTAGTATAAAGAGGTTAAACAGTGTGAACATCAGTGTCCATTTTTTTTTTTGAATATATTCCTTCCTGTCACTGTGCATCCATGTGTTCTCTCTGTGAAGAAACCCCCTGGAGTCCTCCAGCAGTGGTGATACAGCTACACAGGAGTACTCAGGTGTATCTTTTCTTTTTAAAAAGGGAGAAGATCATTGTAGATTGCTGTTTGGATTCATTAAATATGTTAATACTTGGCTTATTATTGAAGTTTTCACTTTACACTGAAAATAGACTTGTAATCTGTTACTTGTTTTGAAAAAGAAAGAGAACATTGTTTTCAATTATAGTAATGAGACAAGATTGCAAAAACAGTATAGCATCTACAGTATTCAACTCTAAGTATTATACTACCTGGCTGCTCCCACAAGGATTTCTTTTTTGGATATTGATTTTGATCATCAAAGCATTAAATAATTTGGGGTGTACCTGTCCTAGACATTACCTCTCTTGCTGTGATTTTTGATAACAGGAGAGTTAAGGCCTAGATTCTTACACTTCTTGTTTTGACTGAACTTGAGTCCTCATTACATTCCAAAGTTATCACTCATGAGCAGGAATCATGTTTTAATTAATTGGAAAGTAGGAAAAGAGCAGTGCTACAATGATAGACTATGGTTTGGGTTGAACAGTGCACTCTGAATGTAGGGGAAAAACCAGTCTGGACTTAAAGTTGCACATGATACAAGGTTCTGATCAATAAGCTGGTTTGGGCTGTTAAAAAAAAATGACCATAAATGTCATCAGATCTGATTTGTTTTCTGGTGACAAGAAACGAAGAATGACTTCTGTAGCACCAAAATTCAAAAAGAGGATTCTTTTTTAAATTGAGGGAAAATTTAGAAAATGAAAATCCAAAGAATCATCATAGAAGTTGTTCAGAGAACATATGGGATCCTTAAATATCTCAAAACAAGTATATATGAATAAATTGAAAGGGCGCACAAAGGTATAAAATAGCAAAATTATATGGGCAAGAATGAGAGATTACATAGCCCAGTTTAAATACTAGAAAGGCAAGATAAATGTTGCTAACGTAAAGGAACGTAAGGTTTGAAAGGCAAGATATAAAAGAAGATTAAGAAAAATTCTGAAAGCATAAAGACAAAGAAATCCTCTTTTATATTATCTCGACAGATCAGAAGTATTGCAGAGTGAACAATGGGTTTGCTGGGCCTCTAGAGTACAGAGAAACCAGTCAAAAAGCACAAGATTGCAGAGAAGATAAATGGTTTCTTTGCATCTGTCTTCACCACAGTTGGTGCTGGAAAAATGTCTACATCACAGCTACTCTTTACAGTCAACTTGATACAGAGGTATCAAAAAGAGGGGAAGCAAAGCAAGAATTGAACTTGCTAAGCATCAATTAGGGGCTGCAATACAAAATACAGCACTACAGTCACTGTCACAGGACACCGTTTTCAAGACTCCATGGTATATTACTATGCTGATTTAGATGACAGCATCTTAACTTTTCTCTTTAGGTGGGCAAAACAGTGGGAAAAAGCAAGTGATGTATTGCTCTTTATTATAGGATATCCAAATGCCTAAATGAACACAGTGAAAATAAGGGAGATTCTTCAATACCATTGCTGGATTCCTGGCTTCTAAGGTTTCTCCTCCCAAAGTCATTCTTCCTACATTTAGGTATGTACATGAAAATCTAGTTTAGGATAATAGATTTGTATCTAGGTTCCCTCTACAGTCAATGTGGAGAAAGAGGCCATATGATTCCATTAATTTATTTCTTGAATCACCTCTTGGGAGTGTTTTATTCAGTAATTTCTAATTTAAATCTTTTTCAGAATCACAAACAACTTTTTTTCTTTCACTTTGATTTTTTTTTTTTTTTTCCAGAGAAATTTCCAGCCCTAGTCATAAGGAAAATAGATGAGATGGAAATACAAGAATTGTGACCTCTGGGAGGAGCCTGAGCTTTTAAAAGATAAACACTATAATGGATAACTATCAGCACAACTTTTTAGGCTTTCAAAAGGCTTTTTTTTTTCCATGAAATGTTATATATAGTGGTTAAGTTATGTTTCTACAAAGTAGGAGGCTAAAGCGTGGAACAAATTAAAGTTTGGTTATAAGGTAGGAAACTAAGAGAATAAATGACATTTTCAGCAGGCACCATTCCTTTCATTTTGTTTTCCAAAATAGGGCTTTCATAGTGCTTCCAACAACTTCTTAATCTATTTATTTCTCTTGATATTTTTTTGCTGGTTAATTCTATTAAAGAGTAAGGACATCACCATGAAAAGTGATGTTTTATTTTGGAAGATGATATACAAAACTAGCAAAAGATGACGTAAATGATCCCAATGTTGTAAGATTCATTATTGCTCAGGAGAAGTCTTTACTGAACTTCATTTTTCACAATCTGGAGTAGTGAAATTAATTTTAATAAGTTCTCCAGGCTTCTTTTAAATAATGTCAGGAAAGCTGTCACCCTTATGTGGACAAACAGCAAGTCTTTGTTTAGGCAAAATCTTTGTGATTGAATTAAAGTTAATTACCAATAAATACATGCTGATTTTTTACTTGGTGCTGAAAGTAAATGTTGAGTTTAATTAAACCATAACCAAACCATAAAAACAATATTGAAACATAATAACAAATTTACAAAATCCCCAAATTGAGAGAAAAGTGATAGTCAGATTTGAGCTTGTTCCTGGTATCCACCTCTCATTTCACTCAATTTCTACCTGTATATCTATGCCTCTGCAGTCTTCTTTCAAGGTCCTCATACTTCCTGTCATTTTAACTAGCATTCAGCTGTTTCTCTAAGACATAGTCCAAGCTGCCTGAATTCAGTAGGGACCACATTTGAAGGGATTTTAGACGTCTTCACAAAATTTTTCTGTCTTGCAGAATGAGACACCCGTGATTCTTGTGCATGGACAGAGCTAGGTCAATTTTCTTGGCTAGTGATGTTGAAAGAAAAAAGGGGTAAAGTCTTAGCTTTTAAATTTCTGATTGTTTACCTTCATGTCTTGGTTCTCCTCAAGTCTAGAAGTACAGAGGAACAGAGCTTGTTTTTTGTAACCTCTTTGAACCTCTGCACACCTGCATGATGCACACACGAAAAAGTGTTTACCCATTTGAAATAAGTCAAGGGACCAATTGCACAGCGCTGTCTGGATCTGGCCAAGAAGCAATTGCTTTATTGTTGCAGCATGTGTTGGATCTTTATTTTCTAAATGTCCTGCTGGGAGACGTGCAATAAACCACTTTTTGCAATCGTTTCTCTCTCCATGGCACTAAGGGTTCTCTGCTCCATCCCTCTCCAAATAACACATGTGAATGTCTTGCCTCTTGTTTTTAAGTTAGGACAGCTCCACAGGGCACATATTAACACACATTAATGAATGCATTATGGGCTTGTCAGAGCTTCCGGTGATGAATTTAGAGCCCATTAAAGACTAGGCATTGTTTGCACTGGAGACTGTAGCTCTCTGTTCAATCCCTAGCAGGTGGGCACTGGTGCAAGCTTCACCATCTTGCATCAGCAGTGAACCTCGAACGTGACCTCTCCAGAGGGAGAAGGGTAATTCATTTGCCATGTTTACTTTATCTTCATCTTCTTTTTAGAAGGAGGCTCCTAACTGTGCTGAATTGTTCTAAGCGAGGAGTGGCAGATGTGTGATGTGGCTCATGTTCTTGAAGAATTCTGTAGCACTCACTGTATGCTTGACCTTCAGACAGTGTAAAGTCAAGTCCCCATGGCTAAGAAATGAATGTATATTGTGAGCTCTGTTAAATTAACTGTGGCTTTCTTGGTGGACTTTCACTCCCAGGGCATATATTAAAATTACACTCTTGCACCATGACTAATTTCTGTTAGGCGAAAGAACTGTTCTGTAACTACAGTGCTTCTACAAAATAGTGCCTAATGAAAAAGGTGAAAGCAGATTAAATCAGGACAAATTTGAAGTAAAAACATTTTTCTTTTTCTTAGGGGTTATGCAAACACGGCATAGTTTCTTTTCGCAATCATAATATAGTCCCAGGTTTCCCTTGGATATCATGCTAGTAATCAAATTTAAAAATAATAATAATAATAACAAAAACAAGAGAGAGAAACAGACAATGGCCTATCTACCAAAGAAACAAATAAACTGTCTGTAGATTACTGAGGCTCGAGTATTCAGCCCAATGTCTCATTTCATGCTAGATACCTTTCCTAATCACTAGCAGTCACTGGAAGAGATTTTTGCCTCGAGATTTGTAGGGATAGCTCCCCTTCTGGCCCAGGCAGCTGAAATGAGATGGGAAGGGAATGCAGTCCATTACTCTTTCAATAATCTGAAGGATGTGCTGGAAAATGGTGTACTTGTTAGTGCCTCAGTGCCCCAGTTCATAGATTTTTCACAGTCTTGAATGAGGAATGAACATTTTATTGTTATCCAGTCACTTAATTCACACTTAATTCAACCAGATTAAAGGAAGGTGTGACTAGAAGAATTCTCTCATAAGAGCCAAAATAGATAACACAGTTGCAAAAAGACAGAGGTGGAAATGATAGATGCGAAGGAGTGCAAGAAAAAGTGTGCTCAAATTACTTTAATCTTATACCAAGTTCAAATCATAACGTTCTTCTGTCTTTCTTTTACCCTTATCAAGCTGATTTGCTCTCCTTTCATGACTGGGTGGTTACCAGTGTTTCATTCCTTATACATATCATATGCCTCACTCTACAACTTTTTGAGATAATTTCTCCATTGAAGAGACTTCATCAGAGATCACCTCTTCTTGCAGAACATTAGGTCTCATAGATCTAATCTTTTCTGAAGTTTTCTAGAAGGTCCAGAAAGATTTCACCTTTCTCCTAAATAACTTCTCCATTTCCTCATCTGCCATGAGATAGGCTTCCTGTGTTTTGCAGCAAAGCAAAGCAAGGCAAAGCAAAGCAAGGCAAGGCAAAGCAAAGCAAAACAAAACAAACGAACTAACAAAAAAGCAAAGCAAAGCGAAACAAAACAAAACACAAAGGCCTGCAAAAAACATTTTCCTTTCTTAGAGATGAAAGTCTCTTTTTGTTAGATCAAGTGCTGTTGTACTTGAATGCTTTATCAATACATTTGTGATTCAGCAAGGGATAAAACTTTCTTTTCTCCTGCCCTCTATGGGGATTCATATCCATATTTTCATGTGGAATGTGCCTTATGATAGACTTCATGTCTCTTATCTCCACGTACCTTAAACACTGTTGATACGAAATCCTAAACAGAATACTGTAGCTCATAAGCTGGCTCTTGACTGACATGAGGCAATTCACTCTCCCTCCTGTCATACTATCAGTTACAAACCTAACAGCTGCAGGTGATGTTTTTATGTTTAAATCGCTTTTCTTTTAACAAAAGTGTTGAACCAAATAAAAATCTAAATATGTCATAAATAAGGAACTGTTTATTTACTTTGATCTATATATGAAAAGAAAGCAAACTCTAGCAAGGAGGCATAACTAAATATTTAAATGTTACCCTAAAATATGTCTTCCTTCAGCCTTTTTTCTTCAACCTTTAATTAAAACAGCAAGTTGTTTTAAATTACACTTTCTTCTTTTCTGTAATCCTGTCCTTCCTTTTTTTTTTTTTATCTTTTTCTTTTTTTTTTTTTTTTTTTTTTTTTTTTTTTTTTTTTGCCACTGTGGTTTCTTGGCTGAGATCGAGATTGTAGCTTGACTGAGATTCAGTTCTGCAAATGACATCAACATGGAGGCTGAAAACAAATGTTGGTATGATACACTTAAGCATCCAACAGATTAATATCATGTGGAATTTGCAGATGACTGTGGAAATCAGCTTTAGGATGGACTGTCTTGGCTTTTCTTCAAGCTGGGAAGAACAAATGTTGTTCAGCTACCTTGAAAGGACTCTTCATAAGTTCAATATACAGCTATTGTTACAACTGTATATTTGCTTCCTGTGTAAGGCACTGTTCTGAGAACAAAAGAAAGCTTCTGTCCACCAGAGTTTTTGATTTTCAGATGCTTCGCTGGTTTTATGTTACCCATGCCTCTAGTATTCCTCTGCTTCTTAACAGCTGATCTAAGGTTTGACTTTAGTTGACTCAAGAGATGTTTTGTCAGGCCTGAACTGACAAAACTGACTGAGATTATAGCACAGCTAAATCAGAGCTTATCTAAACACTGACCTGGAGGCTCTAAGGTGGAGAAGGAATAAGTTTGCCTTCACGCTCATTTCCCCTCCTTTGGGAACGACCTTGCCGATTGCATCACTTCCAATTTCGTAAGATCAATTCATGCTCATTTTGTATGTCTAGAGTCGTGGGGTTTGTATTTTTTTTATTTTTTACTTTTTGGTCGTGAGGCTTAGTCTGCTGCTAGATTGTGTCATTCTTAGCACCTGTCCAAATTTATTCGACTACATAAAAGATTCCTAACTTTGGAGACATTCAAAATGTGCAATTTCAGTTCTCCTGATTAGGTGTGAGGTACATGTCACAGCGACTACCTCCGCAAGGTGCCTGTCAGACACCGCACCTGCAGGAGCGTGGTTTCCTTGGGTAGGGGTACCCGGTGTCACGCTAAGCTCCGCGGCTCCATCTCGTGGGAGGAACGAAGCACATCACGATGCACTCAGACAGGTGCAGCATCTCTGTAGCCTGTTGTAACCAATCTGAGTAAAGGGACAAAACCTCCATCTGCTGTGAAGGCAAAGATGAAAAAGGAGAAACAAGTGACACGGACCCGGCAATGTTCTCTGAAGATGAGTTTTCATTTATGTACAAGTTTTCCATAAGTCCACTTTCACATTCCTGAAGAAATGAAATTCCAGAGATTATTGCAGCTCTCAGATGTCTCAGATGTAGGAACAAAACCAGACCAATCATCTCTACTAGCCCCCGGTTAAAGCACAGTAGCTGAGAGTGGTTGCCTTGTAGCTCTTTTAATACTCAGATACACTGACCCTGCATAATCCTGTGTGCTAAATCCTCATCCACTCCTTGGGAATCTATTAAAACTGCATTTACTTAAAGCAATTGCAACTAAGTGATTTTCGCGTCATTAATGGTGTCAATGGACTCAGAATCACAGAATCACAGAATCACAGAATATCCCGAGTTGGAAGGGACCCATAAGGATCATCGAGTCCAACTCCTGGCACCACACAGGTCTACCCAAAATTTTAGACCATGTGACTAAGTGCACAGTCTAAACGCCTCTTAAATGCAGACAGGCTTGGTGCAGTGACTACTTCACTGGGGAGCCTGTTCCAGTGTGCAAACACCCTCTCAGACTCCCTTTATTACATTGTTTTGCTTCTATTTTCTTCTAAATCTTCATGTCCTTTTGATCACAGAATAGATGTAGGTTCCTTTGGGCATGGGGTTTAGTGTGATTGATTGGTAATGACAGGTCACCAGGCACTCTTTTGAGATGCTTTTATCAATGAAAATGTCAGTAGAGTAAAATCCCTGTTTCACCAGTGCTGGTCTGCACAGTCCCTCAAAGCCTATTCTCCTTCAAAGAGTCCAGCCAAACATGAACATCTCAATAGGTCATATAGTTTCTCTTATAACTCTGTTGGCTAACAAGTATGAAATATTTTTGTTGTTGTTTGATTATTTCAGCAAGAGAGAGAGAAAAAATAACTGATATAAAAATAAAAGAAATGTTTAGCATGATATATAATAAAAGTTAAAAATTCTAAGAAATTTTTATCCTTGATATTCTAAGAAAGGCACAAAGTTTTTTTACACAGAAGTAAAAACAAAATTCTGCTTCCTCTGTTCCTTTTTGATGTACTATTTATATCTTTTTAAAGATATACATATGAATTCAGTTTAATGATAGCTTTCAAGGAAAACTGTGCAAAACCTTTAGGACTGTCTTCATCGTGATCAGGTGAAATCACAGCAGAGTAAGTGGAAATTTAGCCTGCTTTTTATATTCACTAATCACTTGGAAGGCAGTCCTGATTCCAGCAACTATACCATGTGAGCAACTCTGTTCCCTTGAGGAGTGGTAGTGTAGGGTCCTCAGAATGTATTATTGAGAGAGGAAATCAACTGAACAGCCTCTATTACCTTAGTCTGGGAGGAATTCCATGAAAGTCAAACATGAATATTTTACTGAGGAAGGGAATGCCAGTTTGATTTGCTGTAATTTATTTATGAGTTAAATTTCCAAAGCTTTTTAAGACACAGGCAGGTTTTTTGGGTCACACTCTGCTTTCATTACATCAATATGCAGAATAACTGCATCATCTTCAGTGAGATCATGGCATATTTACACACGTATGAATTAAATAAATATTATTGTTAACAAATTCGATACTAGATTCCTTCTCTCTGCTTGCTCACACAAGCTGAAAGGACATTGTCCCTTCAGGTCTTAGAAGTTGAAGGGAAACATAGCACATAGCGTCTAAACCTTTCCCTGTTTAATCCGTAGGGGAATAAAGGCCTCACAGAGTTGGCATTTGGCCATGATCTGCAATTATCTTTCTCTTGTCTGCCAACCAAATGAAAGCAAGGTGTACTTTCACTAATTAGGTGTAACAAGGTTTGACAATGTCTAGGAGTTTCCCTCCAGTCAAAAAGCTGCCAGCAGTTGTCTGACTTGGAGAGGGGTACAGGGTGAAATCCATGACAGCCATACATAGGAAGAAAGGCTTGGAATTAGTAACTGTAATGCAATTTGCAGTACAAATAAAGGTAAAATTTAAAACCAAGACTGAAGAACACCTGGTGAAAAAGATCCCTAAATCAACGAAGAGGGCTTTTTAGATCAGAAAAATAAAAATAGTGCAATTTTGTTACCTATTTTGTGCTCCTTGTTTTAGCAGTGAGGTTGCAAGGAGGAGGAATTGTCAAATTCTTAGATGTTAGTGAATGATTTATTAGGTGTCCAAAAGCAAACCTGTGAGCCACAAGATATAAAGAAAACAGGCCTCAAATGGTCAGTCCAGATTTCCTGCTAAGGTAAAGACTGTTATATTCATTAGGGAATCTAACAAAGAAAAACATTACGAGTATCAAAAACATGTCTGATCTTAAAGCTGTAAAGTAGGAGTTTAAGAAATTTCAAGATGGGTGATTTGTTTAACATTTGTGTTACCTGCATGACATTGTATAATCATAGTGTCACACTCCTGAATGATAACTCTGAAGATCAAACTGACCACTTTGTCTCATGCTGGCTTTCCCATCCATTGCTAATTATGATGTTTGCCTTTGTAGGACTTTTATGCGCCTGGCATTCAAATGCCTTTTCCACTTGTGGCCTCAGCTGGTGTGATCCTACTTCACCAAGAAGGCATGAAGCAGGGCTGTTTTTGTTTCCACATTTCTCTTTCTGTGCTTTCACTTGCCTGCCAGAGGTTGACAGAATTTTGTCATAAACACCAGAAGAATTCCCAGTAGGTCAGTGGACAAACATTCAATCACAGTAATATCCCTTACCTACTTTGTGGTGTGAGATTATTAGATAATGTCTGCAGAGTGCTCCAAAATCCTCGGACGAAAAGCAGCTTGAATATGAAAAATGGTGCTAAAAGTACATTTAGAATTTTAAATATATGTGTGCATGTGTGTGCATTAGGTGGGTGTATGTTTGAGCATATGTACATACATATTCCTATATACATTTATATACACTGTATTTAGGAATCAGTAGCTGCTGCATATCAGCACCATCCAGGAGATATCTTGACATCTCTCCAGAACTGCAAATAAGACTCACTTTTCCTGTAGAGTCAGGAGTGCACTCTGCATTTTTCCCCAAGAAAGCCAATCCAGGGCCTTTCCAGGAAAGACAGAAGTCTTTCACCACATCGGCCCTGAAAAGTTTGAAAAAAATAGGTTGTTATAATAAATTGAAAAATTCACTGAAGAAAGATCTGGTCATATCTCAATAATTGTATATTCTATCCTAGAATGCTCAAAAAAACAAATCCTTCCTCTTAATTGCTTTCATTGCTTTCATGCTTTACCTTTCAGTTGCCCAACGATGAACTGATTCTGTATCTGTTCACTAGATATGCATTCATACACCTGTGACCCATGGCCTTCTGAACATATACTATCAACTATTGTCTTATTTATTTACTTTTTATTATTTTTTTCTAGTAGGCCTCAGGTGGTTAGAGGTTCCCCTGAGTGTTTTCTACATTTCACTGTCTATGACTGCCTCCAGTCTCATTTGTAGGATCTTAAGGATCACCCCAGTTGTTTTCTGAAAACTCAGATAAAAACCCTTAAAATTTAAACACATGGTGTGGTTAGGAGATGGCACTCTGATTTGACCTAATACCCAACCAAGATTATCATGGCTTCTTTCAGTGCTGAATAATTTCCTTAAAGATATGTAAAAAATTACTTGCAATTCCTTTGCAGTCAATAAAGATTGCGGAACACATTTCACAGCCTTACAGTGTTTTTTGTCCTCCTCTTGGAGTCAGTAGTATCCAGTAACAGATGTTGCTATGTTTCTTTTGTATCTACTTTGGAAAGTACTCTTGCCTCCTTTGGGATGAAAAGCACTTTATAAATGTAAGCTTATTGTTATTTCTTTATGAGTATCTTTGACAGTTCACTGCTGTTACCCATGGAACTTTGCCCTAGTAATAAAGCTGTTAATAACACACTATCAGTCACCCTTAAGAAAGTAATACAGTATTTATTGGGATAGTATCAATGTTTATCATTCTTGGATCAGTGAGATACATTACTCATGTAGTATTTCTGAAAGAGAAACAGGGTTGCTGGTGAAAAGACGGAGCTGATTCTGCAGAGTGCTGGGTACAAACTTTGAGTCAATGTTAGTAGAAGTACAGAACTTTATTTTGGATGTGATAGTGTGATGTAGTTTAAGGTTTATTTTATACATATCTTTACACATAAACTCTTAAGCCTGTGAAGACATGACACCTTTCCTTCAGTAAAATTGTTGGAGTGAGGTGGGAAAAAGAGCCCGTGCAAACATTCATCACAATATATAAGTTAATGTTGAAGCTTGCAGCCCTTAGTCCAAAATCCATGCACTTGGGTGCTCTGTCACTTGCTTGAAGATCTGAGGCACAGAGCATCAGCTTCCCCTGGAAACTGTATTCCTTTACTTTCAGCAATCTATTCTTAAAAACAGTAATGAAAGATTTACGCCTGTTTTGAGGATCAAGTAATGGGTCTGTTTACCCAGGGCGAAACATAGTATCATAGAGAGGGAAAGAAGTATGTAACAGAAACAGTTGTTCACTCACTGCATTTTTCCATATGTTCAAAGTACACAGAATCTTTTAAATGCTTTTATCATTTTTGCTTATGCATTTCCCATTTAACCTTTATAGTGTTATCATGCCAAATATACCATAGATGGTATATCAGTATTATAGATACTTTATAAACTCACAGATGCAAAGGCAGCCATAAAAAAGTGTGGTCTCTGGCCCAAAGAACTTTCAGGCTGAAAATAAACAAACAAACAAACAAATAAATGAATAAATAAATAGATAAAAGACAGAAGGCAGGAGGAAAAAGTTAAAGGATTATGTTTTAATAAGCATGGAAGAGAGAGAGTATTAAGAGAGAATTTGAAAAGGGAAAAATTACATAGTCTTGCCTATCTTCATAAGTAACATAAGCAGCAGCATGGGAGGAAGTAAGAAAATGCTTGTCTGAAAATATAACACATAGACAAAAGAATAAAGTACTATGAGCCAATCAAAACCTATTACTGAATTCTTGATACTGAATAAGATCATCTTTTGTCCTCATTTCCAAGATTTCTTCATCATGCACACAAACTTTTGTGCTTTTTCTTCTAATTAGGCAATAATGAAGAAATGTATTTTTACTGATGCACATTTTTTCTTTAATTTCTATACAATTTCCTTCTTCTATTAGAAAAGCTTTCTCTTATAGTAACTACAGGATATTTCAGTTGCTTTCAACATTTTTTTCTTGGGTTTTTGGGGGATGGACACCTTAGGGATTCTTGAAAAGAAAAACAAGCATATATTTGCAATACAAACTTGAAATAGAGAATGGAATATAGAGAGTCTCTATATACTAGAGAAGATTGAAAATGACTGATAAGAAGAAATCACAGCCTTCTTTTTGGATAACTGTAGTTAAGAATAAGTTCCAGGTGTGATCTCCATAGGCTTTAAAATTTTGCTGAATTAAAATTCAGTTTATTCTGGTCTTCTAAGTTTAATCAGAGTTACAGAAAAGCAGTATAACAGACCAAAGTAACATCAAAAATCCCGTTTTAACATTAAGTTCTAACTAAGCTCCATTGCCAGATGTTTGCTACTATATAGTTGAATTCCTTCAAAAGCATCTAAATGACAAAAAGACCCAGTCTGCCTGAATATGTCTTCATCTTTATTTAGTCATTACTAGATTTCAGCATTGAAGACTAAATAAACTGCAATGTGAGTGAAAATGTAAGGAGAAAGTCTAAAGGAGTATGAATGTATGAATTTATTCTGTTGTCTCTTCTCCATCACATATAATTTATTATTCTTTTTTTTTTTTTTTTTTTTTTTTTTTTTTTTGTCAGAAGTGAGTGGAAAGTACTGGTCTTTTTATTTTGTTTTGTCTCTTTGGGAATAGGTTTCTGACAGACCTATTCTCTACGTCATTTTGAATGAAGTCCATTGGAACTGATGTCACTCCCTATAATGTATTGTTTTAAAATTCTCTTTACCTTCATAACCAATAGATCTAACGTGTGTTAAGATTGATGTCACGGAGAAATGTTTAAATGAAAGTGTATAAAACTTGCATTTTCATTTTTGTAAACCAAGAACAATCAGCTTCCACCAGTCTGGTTTTACAATTCAAACAGGTTTAGAGTACTGAGGTTCTCTAATTAACACAATGCTGTCTGGAAAGATTGACTTTGCAGTTAAAAAGACAAGTCATTTTAGACTTGAGAGATGGATTGTTACTTGCCACGTAACACTGTTTAAGCAAAGCCCAGATAAAGAATTATGGCAGAGAGTCATGTATTTAAAACTGCAAATTCAGTCCAAGAGAAACAGGAACAGTACTTTCTTAAATTTCTCCACTTATTTAGCAGCTAGTTTTTTCACATCTGAAATAAAAGAGAATTAAAAACAAAAACAAAAATGTTAAACTGAACTGAAAATATACGTTTGTTGTGAATTTACACAGATACTGTCTCAGTTCTTTTGCCAGAATGAAAAAAAAAAAGGCTCTTTATTGTTCAATTTTATGAAGAGAGCTGCATGAAAAAAAGAGGACATAATACCTCTTTCTCTCTTAACAATGAAGAGGAAACCACAAATTAACTGTGTTAGAAAGAAATGGCAGCTGATATTGCTCCAAAAAAATAAAAAATAAAAAAAATCATTCGTAACACTGAAAGATGATTCTGCGAAGAGACTTGTTTGTTCGTTGCCTTGAGATCAGGTACAATGAAAATATGTAATGCAGCATGTTTCTCCAGCCCACTAGAAATTAAACAAAAAGAATTCTTCATATCTCATTGGTATTCAGACCTATGCCAGTAGAAAATGGTCTCAATTACATATAAGACTTCAGCTAAAATATCTGCTAACAAATATAGGAAGTAATGGAATTCATAGCATGGTAACTTTCCATCTTTTGGACAAATAGCTATAGTACAGGGAAGAAAAGAAACAGTAAAAATCATGCTTCATAATGATTGCATTATAATAGAAACAATGCACATGGATGTCATGGAAGCATGGATGTTTTCAGGGCATACCGGGCTATACAAGCACATATTTTAAACTTTTTTTTTTTTTCTTGTTTTTAACCTTCCTACTGTTCTCATATTTCTGTTTTCTGCTCCCATTAAATAAGAGAAATTTTGTACTGTCCCCTTGTGACCCAATGGACTACACAGTGTGATAGTTATTAGCAGCTGAAAATGTATGGGTGAAGCTAAGTTGGACTGCTGTAATCCATAACAAGTAACACAGATACCATCATTGGTAAAAGAAAAGGTTATTGACACTTGCTTATCCCAGGAAATAGTCCCCATTTTTACTGTGATTCAGTTAATGTTAATTAGCAGACTCTGGAGAAACTGCAAAGCAAAGTCTTTCTGCCTCCCAAAATCAAGGAATGAATATATATGAATATACAATAATGAAATAGCCTCACTAGGAGGTTATTTTACTTAAAAAATCACAGTGTCTTGGAGGTATTTTCAGACAGTACACGTTAAATGTTTATGGAAAGCTTAGCTAGGATGAGGAGAGGGATGGTGGAAGAAATGAAATAAGAAAAATGGAAAAAAAAATGAGATGATGAACGACAATGTTAATTACAAAAATATTTTGTAATACTGTGGATACAGGAAGAGTCAAATTGCTTGGTGAGAAACTGCTAAGAAAGATAGGTAATTAACAATATTTTTTTTTCTCTCTTGTCTTTTCTTAGTCTTGTCATTCAAATGAGAAATATATGCAGAAGTAAACAGGTATGTTAGAAGCAGATGAAATTTTCACGTTTTCATTTTTCATTTTAAGAATGATATTTCAGTATTTGAGTTAGAAGTCTCTGTATGCAATGAATGGAAAGATGTTCTTAACTTAGATACTTAAAATTAGTCTTTGAAACACTGATGAAGCCTGGGTATTAAAACTGGACACCCCTTTACCACCACCCCACACACATTAAACTGGGTCCCTCAAGGTGGAAAATACTAATGTAGCAATCATTTGAGAATGCAGATTTTAATTTAGTATTTAGAAAATTAAAAGTATAAAGATACCATAATTAAGAAATAAAAAGGGTTATTAATTTCACCTTAGTGCTTCTTTCCCCTTCCTTTAGCTGGATGCATTTGAGTAGTGTAAATTTTATAATGGCATGTCACAAAAAATCCCTTCTGAGTTCAATGCAATAGTATCTGTTTATCTTTCTGTCTGTCCAGAGACAGAGACTGAATCCAAAATAGCAAACTTTGCCACCAGGTAAAAACAACCAACCAACCAAACAACCAACAACAAAAAAAACTGTGTTAATTAATTAACTTTTATCTTGTGCCTGCTTGTACAGACAGAAAAAAACAGTAGAATAGGAGGATCAAGTAGGAGGATACATAAACAGTGTAAGACAGTCAAAATGAAAGGATGAAGTGGGAATATATTTTAAAAATATCTATTATGTAAGAACAAATAAAATACATAAATAAATTGAACTTCCATAATTTTATCATTTTGTTTTTAAATAAAGCAAGCTATCGGAAGATATGAATGTCTTAATTCTTCTTTGCTATTTGTCCCTTACGTTTTATAGATTCTTAACCTTGCATTACTTGGCCACCTTCTTTTTTTGCTTCCTAGTGGAGTGAACATACCTTAACACCAACAATCTGAAGTATGTTTTCACTTTACGAGTGGAGATATAACCTATTAAGAAACCTATTGGACCAAAATTCAAGAAATTGACTAGCAATTTCTTAGTCATGATGTTTTTCAAAAACCTTTAAAAGATAAGACTCAAGTATATTTCCTTTGTTATCAAGGAAATCTTTTCCCTACCAGGAATAAGTTCTTCTGGCAGAACCATCTATTAAACTAAGCTGAATGTTATTAGCCTGCTTAACAGCTACTTTCATTCCTATGACAGGTTGGATGAGAAACTCTGAAACTGAAATCCACTTTTCTCATTAAAGAAGACTGTATTAGTGTCTAAAAAGCAGTTAACCACACAACATTTGATGTTTATTACCATTTATCTGCATATAGCCTAGCAAAAGCAAATTCAGTCCTCAAGCAGTAATAAAATTTTACGTATCAGATTAATTCGTGTGACATTCAGTGAGGTGTCCTGTGAACTTTAGAAGAAATTTCACTAAAATAATTCAAGTAAATTGCAAATGAGTTCCCACATCTGGCTTGAACTCATCTATCATTCATTGTAATATGAATAAATGAAGACATTCATCACAAAGCACGCAACAGAAATTGTGTTCTTCTATTGATATAATTAAATACTCATAGAGGGCTAAATGCATAATAGCTTCCAGACCTTTTATTTCATGCCAGAATTCAATGGCTCCATCCTCATATGTTCCTAGTCAGAATCATTGTGAACCCTCTCCAGTTTCTAAACATTTATTGCTGGTGCAGTAATAATAAACATCTTGCATTTATAAAATGTAATGTTGCCTAGAATTTTTCATTTTTCAAGAATGTAGATCACACTGTCTAATGGCTCTCATATGTCCAGCATGCCCATGAACAATTTGTCTTCTGAGTGGAGTGTTAATCTGACACCTCAAGGACAGAGCCGGTTTCAAGAAGACTCTGAGAAAAACTGGAATATTTCAAGTGTTGCAAGAACTACTGTAAGTCCAAGCAAACTTATGCTGGGATTACTCAAAGCTCTGGATTATATTACATCTGTTTTACAGTCTTTTGTTCAAATGGGAATTATTAAATATGCCAGGAGATTTATTTTTGTTTTGGTTTTGTGTGTCTGCCAAAAATAATTAAGATAATTTTGTACCTAATAATGACATTTATTGTCCAGTCCTGAACTGGATTTAAGAAAGAAGTATGCAATAGCATTGTTGTTTTTCTAATACGCTTGAAGAGACAAAAACTTATAAATCCAATTCTAACCTATGAACACAAGCTGTCTCTTGTGTAAAGCTGAAAATCAAGATTTGTTCTGTCATCAAGATCTTCCTTTTCTAAAAGAGTGAGATCTGGTAAAGGATGACAATGAAGTTCCCATCTAGCTTCTGTTGCCCTTCATTAAATGCATTCCGCTCATTTCTGTGAGAAGTATATTGACCCGATCAAATATCTGTTTAGGTCTATAGGGAGTTGTATTCTTGAAACAAATGTCCCTGTGCTTTTAGGGCTGCTATTTTATTCATAATGACACTAAGCTGAAGAACTAAAGGTGCTTTATTTTCTAGATAGAAAATAATAGAAATTAAATTGAGATAGAATGCAAATTAAATTAAATTAAATAGAAAAACACCTTCCTTACAGTGTGACAGACTACACTGAATGAGGAACAATTTTTCTAGACTTATTTGCATGTGGTCCAAACATATATATAATTGCTTGCTTACAATAGGGCCCAAAAGTTTAGCCTGTACACAAGTCAGCTCATGGGTCAAAGAACAGAATCATTTGTTTTACATTGGTTCCTGACAACAATACAGCATTTTCTATTAGAAAATTGCTGACCAAATCCTAGAATTATTTTGATAACGGTTAAATGGGCAGTTAGCTGTGATACTGTCTCACTCAATCTTAGATGGCCACATTGCAGAGATACCGGCTCAATTAAGGTGCAGATTATGTGGTTTATTGTCGATACCTTGTTTGGGATGAGTTGAATTGCTGCTTCAAAATGCCTGTTTCTCCTCATTGACTGTGAAATGAGCCTGAAATAACCAGCTGAGATGTAGATGTTTACATGAAGCTAGATGACTCTTGCCTTGCTTCTCCTTAGTGCTAGTAAGTACTAGTAAATACTGTTAACTAAGCACTTAGCAGTAAATGCATGATATGGACATTGACTGTACTGGATCATTTGAGTGCTCTGACAGAGTTAAGTGTTATCTTAGGGAGCATTCTTATATTGTCTTATTGTCTTATTCCTATATAGTCTTATTGATTGAAAGAAAGGGGAAATCCAAATGGTGTTCCATTCATGAGTCATGCAGAACTTTCTTTGGCTTTCAATACAGAATATCCATCTTTTGGTCTTGGGAATTTTCTACCTGAATGGTGAAACTTGGATGCTAGCTAATATAACCCTTTGAAGGAGAATATTATCTTCCCAGTTTTATTCATAAGTTTACCATTAATTGAGTTATTTTTCTTCTAGACTTGAGTTCCACAGGACCACTGAAGGCATAGCAAGAAATAGATGGATAGGGTGTAATTGGTGAAGTTTCGTTTTCATGGGGTGGTTAGTTTGTTTTATGAGGGGGACACATTTAATATTTTAGATGTTGGGCGCTGGTCACGCAGAAGGTCATGCAGGCAGTTTTCTTCATCTTCTCTAGACCATGCATTACTTTCTCAATTCCGGTGTCAAATTTCTAAAATTGATAGGTCAATGAGATGTAGACATTTAAAAGCTTAAGTCTCTGCTGAAAATTAGAGCTGTATTATGAGAGCCAGGTTATTAGTTGTTGTTAATCAAAATCAATTCTCACTAATCACTCTGTGAAAAAGCTTGAAATTAATTTAGATCTGAGATCCTGGCTCCAGGACTTCAATGGCAAAACTATGTTCCCTGTTGATTGGCAAATGTGTATCTTTAAATTGTTTCAAAACACTTTGTATGTTTTCTGTCTTGGATTTGTCATTTTATTTCATCATCCTTTTCTTGCCAAGTCCATTGTTTGACTAAGAAAAAAGTGTGTATTTGAAGCTCTTATTTTGCTGTTACGAAAGAGTGATTTGATCTAAAATTCTATTTATGTTCAGTTTTTTCCCCAGACTCTATAGAATCCAGAAATCTGCACACTTGAATTTTGAGCTTGTAATTCTTATAGCTCTAATTAAAGTAAATAGACTCTAATCTCACTGCTACAACGTAATAATTTCTTTCAATAAAATGGCAAGTGTTGCAACCAAATAAATTGTCAAAACATTTTGCAGTGATATTTTTATTCAAATGTTCATTCTGCTCTCAATTTATCTAGTTACAGAAGTATTTATTTAACCCTCTTCTTACAAACCTCTTCTTCTTCTTTTTTTTTTTTTTCTTTCTGTCTTTTTCTTTGAATTTAGTAGGTTTTGGTATCAAATAATACTTGACAGAGATCGAAACTCTATTAAGGTGTTGCATAAATGTACCCAGAGTAGCTGCAGCACTTGGAAAGATTTCAAGTATCACTTCTAAATCACACTCTGATACCATTTATATTCATAATGTCATTCTTGGGATATCTTTTACTTGTCATGATCCAACATGACTAGCAAGCAGGATCTTGGATACTCTTGAATCTCAGAAAAGGAATGTATACAGAATAATTAGCTGCTCAAGGAATAATTATATATTCTTTTGAGGTTGGGAGAGGCTGAATGATTCTCACCAGCTTAAAATAATTATGTTTGAGGTTAGTTGTTCAAGTAGCTTGGGTATCAGCTGTATCAGACAACATCAGACATCTGTCCCCAGTAAGGACACCTGGTCATAGGGACTGGCTACAACTATCTGGGATGACTAGAGTGCAGATTAATTGAACGTAAATATAATTTATTTATTTGTTTGTTTGTTTGTTTGTTTGTTTGTTTATCATTGTCCATTTCAGCATTTAAGATGTAGTATTTGTGTGAAATTTTCAATAATTTTCATACCACTCACCAAAATCCTTTCAGTAAGCAATGATTATCTTTCTACACCAGCTACAGTATCATCAGGTTTTCAGTTGTTTTATACTCCACTCATTTCTGCATATTTTCAGAAACCTTGACCAAGCCCTGTACAGTAAAATTGACAGTTAGTGATATATAATATTGAATAGACATGTTACTCCTTATGTTCCTGATTTAACACAGTATTTGATGATATTGTAAGTGATTTACACAGATGTTACTTCATATTCTCATTATTGAAGAGAAAAAAAGAAGTATTTGCCTAACTTTTCTGAATTTATAGTAAAAATAAATAAATAAACAAAAAGAAAGCTTAGTAATCTCCCTACTAATTCTGTTTCAGATACATTGCTTTATAAACCAGAAGAATAAAACTATGATATTTTTAATTCAGTTGCCTTATTATCATTTCTAGTAGTGGCATGACAGCCTTTAACAAACAGACCCGAAAGTTTATTTTATTTTATTTTATTTTATTTTATTTTATTTTATTTTATTTTATTTTCCGTGTTAATCCTGAAATCAGAGAATTTACAAGAAGAACAGATGTATAACGTTAATACAAACCTTAACACAAAATGTACTAGGCTGATCTGTGCTTTCATATTTGCATCACTTTGGTTCTTTTGAAGCTGTAAGTTTAACCATGACCAAAGGAATATTAAGACATTAAACTTATCACCGCCCAAAAAAGCTTGGATTCTTTTAGTGGAGAACTGGAGAAAAATAATATTGAAATTATTATTATTATTTTCTTTTTTTTTTAATTAGAAAAAAGTCATTGCCTCTTTTTAGTATTTCAGAACTATTTTTATAAGTAATACAGAAGATCAAATTATGTGTATAAAAACTTTACATGTAGTTATACAGAATGTTATGTATTTCTACAATTATGACATTCTTGATATTACATTAACCCATCACTAAAAAATATGATATTTTATATTATATATATGTATATTAATTCTAGAAAGTTGACTGCTTTCTCTATGGATCTTTTAATATCAGAAGTTGTATTCATTTCATTTACCTTTTAATACCTTCAGTGAAGACATTTGCAGTGAGATTAGTAACTGTGGTTACTAATTAATGTTTATTAAGTCTCAAAATCTTTTTAGCCAATGGACAGAAATGAACACTTTGAGGAGGATATCTGTATAACTTGTTACCTATTTATCCCTCAGTGAAATGATTCAAGCCCTTAAATGTCTATTTCTTTGTGTTGGTTGTAAAATCTGCACAACACCCTTGCATGCACATGACTACATGGTACTACATCTGCTCTAGACAACAGAATACTGTCTGGCTTTCCATGAATGATATTGTGTAGGTATAGACTTTTTTTTTCCTATAATTAAACAATGGTGGTTTTGTTTTCAATACCTTTTCCTAGTTTTTGTACTATTTATTCTTAAATATATCAATAAAATCTAGTCTTAATAAGACAAAAAAAAAATACTGCCACAATTTCTTCATTTTCCAAAGTTTCTGAAACAACACAAGGATTAGCAGAAATATTATTTCTTACATTCTTATTATGCCAGTGTATGTAAGTGCACTTTTTTTTCTTGCAACGAGTATTTTGCTATCTGTATATGTTTGATGATATCTATTTGACATTACCATCACAAAGATTTTTGAAATCTTACAGTCCAGAAATTAGTGATAATAAACAATTTGGGAAGGTTAATAATAATGATATTTGAATTTTGTTTGAACCATCTACCTGATGAATAATGAACCACCTACTGTAGGAAATGATCAGTTTTGAAACCAGCTAAGAAACCTAAAGGTGCACAAGTCCATGGGACCTTATAAGCTGCATCCGTGGGTCCTGAAGGAACTGGCGGATGAAGTTGCTAAGCCACTGTCCATCATATTTGAGAAGTCGTGGCAGTCTGGTGAAGTTCCCACTGACTGGAAACATGGAAACATAACCCCCATTGTTAAAAAGGGAAAAAAGGAAGACCTGGGGAACTACAGGCCAGTCAGTCTCATCTCTGTGCCTGGCAAGTTCACAGAGCAGACCCTCCTGGAAACTATGCTAAGGCATATGGAAAATAAGGAGGTGATTGGTGACAGCCAACATGGCTTCACCAAGGGCAGATCATGCCTGACAAATCTGGTGACCTTCTACAATGAGGTTACAATTGGTGTATAGGGGAAGAGCAACTGACATCATCTACCTGGACATGTGCAAAGCATCTGACACTGTCTTGCAAAATATCCTTGTGTCTAAAATAGAGAGACATAGATTTGATGGATGGGCCACTCAGTGGGTAAGGAATTGGCTGGATGGCCACACTCAGAGAGTTGTGGTCAATGGCTCAATGTCCAAGTGGAGATCAGTGACTAGTGGTGTTCCTCATTGGGCGGTACTGGGACTGGCGCTGTTTAACATCTTAGTCAGTGACATTGACAGTAGGATCGAGTGCACCCTCAGCAAGTTTGCTGATGACACCAAGCTGTGTGGTG